>RJWT010003396.1:0-36607 GCA_004365215.1 Cuniculus paca | reverse complement strand
CTCCCGCCCGAGTCTCCTGGGTGACAGCTTTCCCGCAGAAAAGTAAGGCGAGAAAGCTTAGACTGCACACTTGAGAAGATGAATTGCAGGTTGATCTGGTCCCGACCTCCCTTGAGAAAAGAGATCATCTGACCAGTTTCCAAGGGCGCAGGGTTATAGTGCACTAACACGGAGACGCGAATGGAAGTCATTTGGCCTTAGGTATTTTCATGGAAGTGAATCAATGGAAATTAGTGGGGTTAAATTCTACGACCCAAAGCATATTTCTAGACTAAATTGTTGGAGAGTCAGCGGTGACTAACCTTGCATGAACATGATGGTGAAGTGCTGCTAATATGAACGCTTGATGGAAGACTTCGGAATGGCATTATGACATAGAAACACGTTTCCACATGTTCTGTTGTTCATCTGGTCTGGGAAGTTTGTTGGCAAAGAACATGACTAAGTAATACCGGGATATGAAAAACTAATACAGGTGTCTCATTGTAGGTTTCTGTTACCTGTAATTTTATGAGGAAAATTCTGTTCGTGCATTGCTTTTTATGAAAAGTAATGTATTTGACTCTTCTGAATGGTCCAAAATATATTTTAAATACAAGACAGATCTTAACTAGGATCAGTGTTAAATGATCTTTAAATACCCTCAATAATTACAATTCTGAGTAGTTAAAATACATAGCCGTTTGTTGAAGAACAGCTTACTTGATGCAATCTGTTCTTTGATTTCTTTCCAGGAATATTCTAGAATGTTTTATACCCTTTTTCCTAGATTTACCCATTACATGTCTTGTATTGAGATTTTGAGTGTTTACATCCTCAAATATGAACATAGGTCAGGTAATCCTCACAGTTCTGTAGGGACTCTTTTTCTTTTTTTCTGCTTTTTGCATCTTTCCCTGACTTTTTATGAACAATAAGAGGCTGATGATGAACTGCATATGAATTCATCTCTTCACAATTTTATGTTACAACAAATACGGCTTTTTGCCAACAAAAGACCAAGAAATTAAACTCTTTCAGCAAAGTAGAAAATAATGGGGACAATCTGCCTTGAGTGATTCAGCCTATAAGAAAAAAGTGAGAGGTCAGGTGAACTTATCTCCTAGTCCTTTAAAACCTTATTATATATCAGAAGCCAGAACTGTAAGAATGATACTGCATTTCTAGGCTTGGAAATCTCTTTAGTAGTAAATAACACTTTACAGAGCATGGTGGGTCTTATAGAAAGAGTTCTTTAAAAATTATAGTCTTTCAGAAATTTTCGTTATTATTGGCTTGTTCTGTGAGATTGAGATTTAATGTAATATTTCTGATTTATGTGTTTAAATGCTAATAGTAAGACAGTATTTAGATTCAATGAGTCAAATCTAAACTACAAAGTTTCTAAGGTGGACAGATTGTTTTCTCATTTAACTTGCATCTGGGACTCTGATCTTTTCTGTTACTGTATGTACACTGTCATTTATGTTAAGAGTACATCTTTTGTTGTTACAGAGCACAAATACTTGACAGAAGTCTGATGGTGCTCTTACACTGTGTTTACTTAGTAGGGCTTAACTGCTAAGGAAAGACATGGCTTTTCCTAGTCCCAGTGTATTTATTCATTTACAAAGTATGCCCATTATGATCAAAACATTACTATTATAGGATCTTTAACTGCCCCCATACATCGCATTTAATAATGTGTTAAACTAGGTTTGCAAAAAGTGTATTCCATAATCCAGCTGCTGATGTCAATATGACAGAAATATTTTTAATATACAAATACATTATAAAGGGATTCTGTGAAGAGGAAGGAAATGTTCAATTCAGTTGATTTCAGTGTGCATAGTTTTTTACACTTGTTTCATTCTTTAACATTTGATTATGTACACAAAGGAGGATCCCTTTTATAAGCCAAGAAGGACAATTTGATGAAAAAGAGCATTAAGTTTTAGGTTAAAATTAAGGGCAAAGGGCCGGGGATTTAGCTCATAAGCACCTGCCTAGAAGTGTGAGGTTGTGAATTCGATCCCTGTACCAAAAAATAAAAAAAATGAAGGGCAAATAATTTGTCCTACTCTTCAGACCCACTTTATGTGAATGAAGTTGGAGTGTATGTTAGCTTTCCGTTGCTCTAACGAAATACTTGAGATAATTAACTTTTAATTAGGAAAGGTTTGTTTTGGGTCACAGTTTTGAAAGTTTCAGTCCATTGATTTTGAGCTTCGGTAAGACATACATTATGGTGGAAACTTGCGGGAAAAGAAGCCAGTCACTTCATGGTGGACAGGAAGCGAAGAAAGAACAAGAAATTCCAGATCCAATTTGAGTTCAACATGATGCACACACCTGAGGGTGTAATTCAGTAATGCAATACTCCTGGGTTCAGTGCCTAGTACAGTACCACCAAAAACCAAATCTATCATATAGCACAGTGCTTGTAATAGACTCATTTCCTGCAAAAGCTGAAACAAATTAACATTGTGTATGAATTGAAGAAAAAAAAGTTTTTCTGCAATTTTTTATTTAAAAATTATTACATAAGTAATGTATGATTCTTGGAAAATATAGGCACATTAGAAGTTGTTGGGCTGGGAATTTAGCTCAGCAGCACAGTGCCTGCCTGCCAAGGTTCAAGATCCTGAGTTCGGTTCCTAGTACCCAAAAAAAAAAAAAGTTGTTAAGGATTATAGTTCCTCTACTTAGAAATATAACTTCCAGATAGTTATGTTTGTTTTAGAGAAAATAATATACTTTATACTATATTGTGTTTGATAATGTGTTTCTATGTAAAGTGTATCTCTATTCGACCAGTTTTTTTGGTAATGAAGATCAAACTCACAACCTCGCACTTGCCAGGCAGGTGCTTATGCCACTAAGCTAAATCTCCTGCCCCATATTCCACCAGTTTTCATGTTTATATAATCATTAAATTTAATCCATTCTGTTAGACATTCATGTTGTTTATGTTTTGTTTTTGTAAATAATGCTGTAGTAATAGTTTTTAAATTTTCAATCCTTTATTAATCTAAATTCCTAGAAATATAGTTACTGAATGACACATTTTCGAAACCTTAGACATGTTCATGTTCATATTCAATTGTATAGATGTGTGGGAATGAGAATTTCTATCCCAGGCTTAGTATCAAGGTGATTAATATGACACATGGGGAATAAATGTACAGCCAAGAATCCTCATTCAATGTCAAATTAAAGCATCTGATCAACTGTAACTTGGTAATAGCGATTATGTGTCAAGCACTATACTTAAACTTGGGCATAAGATTAGTCATACTAGCTATCTTTTTTTCCTCTAAGAAATGTAAAGTATTAAGTGACTTAGCTAGGAACTGCATAAGTAATGAAAGTGTCCGTTTCAGTCGTCTCTGGTACATAACCAAAATGTCTTTCCATTAAGATGATGTATATGTACCAGGTTGGTAGGAATGTTAACAATTGAAGGAACAGATTACCTGGCTGAACACTTATTGTATAGAGAAACATTTTTGCTCTGCCATAAAACATTTTAATTTAATTTTGGGAAATTTCTAAGAAACCTTGTTTTAAAATGTTTTAGTAATGTTTGTAAGCTATTTTTAAGGACATTTGAAAAAAATTTTGAAAGGTCATAAAAATACAAGTGTAAGTATAAATGTATAGAAGAAAGCAGTGTGGAAGACTAACCTTAATGGATATTTCTTGGAGGTAGACTTGTGTAGGATGTGTGTTTAATACACTACATGTAATGTTTTTCAATTTTTATGAATATATTTTACAATAAGGAGTGTGAATTTTTTTAAATGGAACTACTTGTTCAAAGATTCTTGCTAGGTATATTATTAGCCTTATCATCAGAATTTATATTGGACTTGATACTCAGTTCTCTAGTTTTTACTGTCTTCATTACTTTCACCTGTTTATTTTCAAGTGTGGATATAATCTAGAAATATGGGGAAATTTTGTTTAAATCTCAGATATGTGGAATACTTCCTCAGTGCATAAAAAGAGAAATTAATTAGTTTTGTATATTTAAAAATATACAAAATATAGAAAATATCAAACTCCAGAGGCTATAAGTGGGTAGTAGAACCTTTGATGATGATGGTGATGGTGGTTTTAGGGGCAAAGGAGACTTTTATAGCTTCTTGTTAAATATTCTTTTTACTGTATGAGTAGGGTTTGCATGTTTTACTGTAAGCTTAATATTTCAAAAATAGCGACAAAGTTAATTTTTCTCTTTGCCCTTTCCTAACCACACCTCCTAAAGTTTAGTGTGTATATTTCTAAAGTATGTGATTATATGCACATAACTGGGACATTCCTCTTTTTAACAAAAGTGCAATTACACATTTCGCAGTTTGCTTTTATTCATCTCAGACTACTTCGTGGGAATCTCAGACTTGTAGGCAGTGTATGGTTCACTGCCCTCATACTTTTTAATAGCTCCACAATATGCCATTGATAGCTAAGCTATTATAGGTGAAGTTTATTTTGCTATTGACGAGTACTCTACTGTAAAAATTTGGTGAACACTTTTGCTTTTTTTAATTTAATCAAATTTGTTGGAGTTAATGGAAGGGCAGATGGCTCAAACTGTAGCAGAGCCAAAGCTAAGACTATTTTTTAAAGTATCTTAGTATAAATATTAGCCACAAAAAAAATAAAATGAATATTGAGTGATGCTCTTGTGAGTAAAAATTTCCTAGAAGCCAATGTATTATAACTTTAAAATTATCTATTATGAGTTTAAAATGTTTAGTATACCATTAATAGTATTAATACATGGTTATAACAAAAATAGGTAGCAGGTGGTAGTTTGCAAACTCTTGGTCCTGGGCAGTCATAATCAGAATAACTAATTATGCATGATATTTGTGTTCAAACTGGGTGAATTTTATGTTAGATCAGTTTTTAAAAATATAATTAAGATAGTTTATTATAATTTTAATGTAATAGTTTCACCTGTTATAATTAAATATAGCTTAATCTTATGCTAAATATTGTATGTACTATAGCTGATCAGCTTTTAAAATATTACACTAGCTATGTAATATTTCTGTTCATGTTTACAAGTTATGGGTGAATTAATTGATGAGTTATGTTTGCTAAGCATTTAACACTCTTAAATTATGTTTTATATTTCTTAAAATGTTTACATCTTTGTCCATAATGGAAGATTGGAAACTTTATGGTGTCATTAATCATGTGTGTCTAGAAGCTTATCTTTCTACATAGCAAGTTAAAGAACAAATAGCAACAGTAAATCCTTTTGAAAACAATTTTCTTCCTCTTCCACCACGTGTTTCACCAATAGTTAAATTTGAGAAACTATAGATTTTTTTTTGACTGTAGAACTTCTTGGATCCTTTAATTGGTTTATAAGCATTGAAACTAAGAAAAAGACATTTTTTCCTAAACTTATTTGAACCCCTGAGGAGTTATATTTCACAGAATACTGTTTTCAGAAATATTGTAAGGCAGTTGTTCTCATACAGAGGCAATGTTATCCCCAAAAGACATCTTATATCTAAAGATATGTTTTTGATTGTCACAGCTTGCGGGGAGCAGTGGACAGGATACTATTGGCATTTAGTAGGTAGAGGCTAGGGATGCTTCTAAAATCCTGTGGAGCACAGTACAACTGACTATTTCCCAAAAGAATTATCTGGCCCAAAAAGTCAGTAGCACCAAGATTGAGACGTGCTGCTCTATGAATGTCTTGGCAAGCAGTTGAAACAAACTGCTCAGTGGTTGATAATTTGACTCAGCACCAAATTGTTAATATAAGGGACTGACCCCCTTGATTTAAACCTGTTGATTGCCCTCTTATCATCATTAATCCAGTTGTAATGTTTCTTAGCATCAACTTGGTGATAGCAGAAGAGCTAATAATACTGTTTTATACAGCTGACGAAAGCAAAAAGGGAAAACTAATTTTAAAGCTTAAATGGTAAAATTGGGAGGTTTTGGATCCTTTGATACTGAAAAGAAAGGAGCAAACAAATGTTGAGATTGCTGACCTCTTAGGTGAGAAATTTCTTAATCTTTTCACAGTATGTTTTCTCTAGTGATGCTTGGCCTTATAAAAATAGTTTGATAAGGGAAATAATAATAAATTTTTATGGGAGAATACAACTTTATTAAAGTAACATCCTGTCACTTGATTTTTATGCCCCTTCCCTACTAAAAGGAATATAGAACATTTAGAAGTCTAAACAGAATTTCATGGCATTTTCTGAGTTCTGAGATTACCACAAGTGTCAACATCAGATTGGATATTTGAGATTTAAACCACTACAGTGTAAAAAATACTAATAAATGAATAAATAAACAAATTACATTGTATATCTCCCATTTTTTAGGTAGAAAATGAAATTTCTGAATAATTGTCAAAATAATCTGTACAAAGTATTTAAATATATTATGGCATCTACATTTGGATGAGCTATATTGTTTTCTATAAAACTTTGTATTATTGTTATTATAATATTTCCATTTCCCTTGTTATTATAAAGTCATATAGAAGTTTTTAAAGAGAATAGCGTTTTCTTTTTCTTTTATTTTAAAGAGAATAGAACAAAACAAAACAGAATAGAGTCAAACACAACATAGCATTTCAGAACAGAACACTGCAAGCAATACAGGTCTTCAAAACATAACAACAGGAGATTAACAATGGCTTCCCTAGTGTCTCTTGCCTTCTTTGAAATGGTCGTTCCTACATTCACGGACAATAAACTCAAACAAAACAAAATAATATAAAACCAGATAAAAGAGTGAAAGCATTACAGGCCTTCAAATCAGACAACAAGAAATCAACAATGGCTACCTTAATGTCCTTTGTTTTCTTCAAAAAAGCTGTTCGTTTCTTCTCACATATTGCAATCAAATAGTAGAAAACAGACTTAAACCAATCAAATCAAAGAATAAAAGCGCCATTGGACTTCAGAACCTTTCCCCCATATTTATTGGGAATTTTGTATCTTATTGAGTCTTTCAGTTTCTTACACTAGGGAGATGATGCAGTGTTTACACATGTGAGTTGGGTTTATTTCACTTAGGAGTATGGTCTCAAGTCACATCCATTTACCTATAAAAGCCTCAATGTGATCCTTCCTTATAGCTGAATAGTACTCCATTGTATAAAAGTACCACATCTTTTTTATCCATTCCTCGATTGATGGGCATTTGGGTTGTTTCCAAGATTTGGCTATTACAAATTGTGCTGCTATAAACATGTGTGCACATATATCACTGTGGTATGATAATTTCACTTCTTCTGGGAATATGCCCAGAAGAGGAATAGCTGGGTCAAATGGGACTTCCAGTCCTAGCTTTTTGAGAAACCTCCAGACTGACCTCCACAGTGGCTGCACCAGTCTGCACTCCCACCAACAGTGGAGAAGGGTTCCTTTTCCCCCACAGCCTCTCCAGCATTTGTTGTTGGTGGTTTTCTTGATCCTGGCCAGAGAATAGGATTTCTAAAAATTCTGGAAGGTGTTTTTTATTTAACATGTTCATAATGAAAGCTATAATTTGTATGTTTTGCTGCCAAGCAGCTCTGAACCGCCCCAATGGGTGGCATAGGACAGTCTCAGAGGGTGACACAAGGCACCCCATGGGGAGGATAGTCATGTATGTACCACCAGTGGTTTAGGCTAGAGGGAATGTGTTAATGGTTTTGTAACCTTCTAGAATCTTTTTGAAAGAGAATCGAAGGCAAGAGTTTGAAGATCTTTAGCTTTGTAAGGTAGGTCATCTTATGTATTTGAAACAGCATTGCCAAATTTAGTTACAGTAGATATTTTAAACTTAAAAAGGTCATCTGCTTTTTACTTAAGAGAATATCTAATAATGGTAATCCTCAGGCTTCCCTTTGTGAAGTGATATGTGTGAAGTGTATTTCAAAGGAACTAGCTTTTCTAAATGATAGTTGAAAATGAGTCTTAGATATACATTTCTAACAAATTAAACTTTTCAGAATCTGAGAAAAATAACCCTCTGCATTCAAGTTAATAATACAATACCAAAATATTATGAGTTTGAGGGTGGAATGCCATTCATTATAGGTTACTGTTTTGCAAATAGAAATCTTTAATTTTTCACATATATACCGAATCAAGGAATTGCTTACAAGATATATCAAGATGTCATCAGCCCAAGTAATTCCTGCTTTATCTTGATTTTCCTGTTTTTCAGTAGATCTCATTGGAAAAAAGTCCCTTCAGCCGGGTGTGGTGACTCACGCCTGTAATCCCAGCACTTGGGAGGCTGAGACAGGAGGATCGTTGCAAGTTCGAGACCAGCCTGGGCTACAAAGTAAGCTCAAGGCCAGCCTGAACAGCATAGTGAGACCCTGTCTCAAAAAGACAAGGGCTGGGGATCTAGCTCAGTGGCCTAAGTGCCTGCCTGGCAAGCACAAGGTCATGAGTTCAATCCCTGGTGCCACAAAAAAAAAAAAAAAAAAAGTCACTTGAATTCTCTATTTCTATCACTTTAAACATTCCAGTTCTAAATAGATACACCCTCTTGGATGTCTCAAAGATACCCCAAGCTTAGCGTGTCTACAATAGAAATTGTGATTCGTCCTTCCCCCATCTTGTGTCACTCATGAATGTTTTCTGTTTCATGGGATAATATTATCTGTCCTCTTAGGCACACTGGAAACCTAGGCATTCTTGTCACTTATCTCTTCCTCCTATCTAATACAGCACAGTCAATAAAAATATGTGAACCACATACTAACTTTTAATGTTTTAGTAATTGTACCAAAAAGATGAAAAGAAACACATGAAATTGATTTTAATGAATTTTATTTAACTTGATATTTCTAAAATCCTATTTCAAAATGTAATCAATATTTTCAAAATAATGTGATACATTACTTTTTAAATATTAAAAGTCCAGGATATTTTTATACTTATTTGAATAAATTGCATCAGATGGTGATACACAATATAGAGAAAAATTGGGTAAATGATGACGTATCAGTGTTAGAAGAAACAAGAATGTTATTTATATAGAATTTTTAGAGAAAGTGGCTCTGATATACTGTCACTTGAGCAAAGAAAGCACAAGTCATATGAATAGATGTATTCAGAATATTCAGAAAGAGGAAACAGCATGTTCAAGGGTCTTGAGGCACAAATGTGGTGGACATCATCTAGAAATGGCAAGCAGGCCAGTTTGCCTGAATTGAATTTACAGGGTAGAGCAGACAAAGATGGGACCATGAAGAGCTTTATTGGCTGTTGGGAAGACTTAAATTTTTACTTTGTGAGACAGGACACAATTGAGGATTTTCTGCAGAGAGATCTCATGCTCTTAACCTTCAAGGGGCTTGCTTTGGCTTTCCTGTTGAGAACAGAACTATATATCTTAATTTGTTTTGTGTTGCTATATCAAAATACCTGAGACTGGATAACATATAAGAGAGGCTTATTTGGCTCACACTGCTGGTAGCTAGAGGGTCCAAACTATGTGGTACAGGTTTTGGCAAAGGCATCTGCTAGCTGAGTGAAAACAGCAGAGAAGTGGAAAGGGGAACCGGTCACATACAGAAGGGGACAAGCACATGGTTTGGTCTCACTTTATAACAGCCTATTCTCTGAGAACTAATCCATTCACGTGATACCTAACCTACTTTCTTGAAATGGGTATTAATCCCTTCTGAGAATGGTGCCCCAAAATCTAATCATCTCCCTCTAGGGGCCCTACCTCTTAACAGTTCCACCACCTTGATTTTATTATATCTGGAACCAAGTTTCCTGCATTTAAACCTTTGGGGAACAAATTAATATAGCAATACTTTTATATCAGTCATGTCCTTTTCCAGAACATGAATACATATTTAAAAACTTTACCCCTTTCTTGTCTTAATTCAGAAGTCCTTATTGTACCTTTTACTAATATCAAAAGTGATTGTTCTACCTTTTGTTAATATTAATAGTATATATTCTGTTGATTTTTTTAATAAACTAAATTATTGACAGGGATTGTTGTATCTTGTGTTGTATATACATCATACTTATAAATGTTTGTTGACTATTTCTCTGTAATTAAAACTACAGTCACAAAAAAATTTTCTTGAATCACATGGTGAAATGGTAGTTGATGAAAATGTTCCTTGCTTCCCTTTTTTTTTCTGTGTGTGGGTGTGGGTGTGGGTGTGGGTGTGGGTGTGTGTGTGTTTGTCAGGAATTGAACTTAGGACTTGGTGCTTGCCAGGCAGGCACTGTACCACTGAGCCATATACCTAGCCCCAAGACTTGCTTTTATGTTACATTTAAATGCAGTAATTAAAATAACGAATCATTTGTACAATGTTCATCATATGTCAGGTATTCATAGCATTTACCTATGTTTACTAATCCTCACATAATACTATGAGCAGGTATTACCATCACTATCTTCCTTAAGGAAGGCTGAAGCAAATAATGGTTATGTAATTTCTGTACTCAGCTGTTCAGTGGCAAAGACAGGATTTAAATCCAAGCAGCCTTGCCTTACTAAAACAGTAATTTGTTTGGAGAAAAGGGCCGGTTACTGGGTCCCGGCTTATTCTGTGCTGGTTGTTGTTCCCACCTACTGGCCTGTGTTGTTACTGTTGCTTCTGACAATTTTATGCCACTAGTCCTGCCTGTCCATCCTGTGCACCCTGGCGGGAAGCCCTGCTGTGTAATTGAAGTTCTTCTGGGCTCTGTGTCTTCCCGCTGTAGCTTTCACTGGATCCCCAGTAATTTCTTTAATAGATCATAGACAAATAGACTTCGGAAAACAATTTAGGGATACAACATACTCTTTAAAAATTCTAACACTTAAGCCGAGCATGGTAGCGCACGCCTATAATCCCAGCACTTGGGAGGCTGAGGCAAGAGGATCATTGTGAGTTCGAGACCAGCCTGGGCTACAAAGTGAGCTCAAGCCCAGCCTGAACTGCATAGTGAGACCCTGCCTCAAAAAGAAAAAAAAAAAATCTAACACTTTGACCACTACTCCATTATTTTAAAAGTTTAAAATTATGTAAAATTTTGATCTATACTACATGTTTTCAAAAATAGCCTATTGTATTAAGCCTTTTAAATCTATTTTGTATGAGAAGCAAAATAATAGCACATATATAAAGATGCCATGGAAACAAACAATTTTTTTTGTTGTTTTTCCCTTGTTTAGGGCCTGTATATCTTTGGGATCAAGAACTCGAGCCATTGGAAATGCAGCTAAAAGTCAGGTAAATTGTTAATGTGAAAGTTTTGACTTAGAGGCAAAATTAATTGCATCACAAATTAATGGTAATTAAATTACCATTAGTTTTTCCCTATTTTGTCACTTTCTGTGTGGTATAATCTCTCTAGATCAGACATTTCAATGAGAAGTAAACAATGCCTTTGTAATAGAAGGTAGAAAAATAGAGGAACAGATTTCCAGGGTAGCCCAATGTGGTTAACTGTTTTTTGATTTTTTTTTTTTAAAGCAAAACAGAGGGTCGGGGATTTAGCTCAGCTGTTCAAGCGCTTGCCTGGTAAGCGCAAGGTCATGAGTTGAATCCCCGGTACCAAAAAAAAAAAAAAAAAAAAAAAAAAAAAAAAAAAAAAAAAAAAAAAAAAAAAAAAAAAAAAAAAAAAAAAAAAAAAAAAAAAAAAAAAAGGCAAAACAGAAAAAAAGAATAAAAATGACACAGAATTTCAAAAAAAAAGTAGTGGGAAATTAGCACTAGTTAATATATTGCATATTGTTATCTTTGAAGTAGTTATTCAGGTTACAAGATCTAGGCATAAAAAATGATCAATCAAACAATGACAGCACAGACTTCTTTTTGATGCACTAACAGATAGTAGTATAGTTATCTGTCTTGCATACTTTTTTATGGAACTTGTGTAGGTAAATATGTAGGCTTCTGAAAGGCTTCTGAATAGAACACTAATTTTCATTTTGTTTTTACTTTTGTTTTTTAAGACAGGGTCTCTCTTTGCAATTCAGGCTGTGAACTATGTAGCCCAGGCTGGCCTGGAACTTGCAGTGATCCTCCTGCCTCAGCCTCCCAAGTGCTGGAATTACAGGCATGTACCACCACGCCTGGCTAGAACATTTAATTTTTGACATTTGAAAATTTTTTTGGACTTTGATTTTTTTAGACTTTGATTTTTTTGAACTTTGATTTTTTTGGGGGGTTATTTTGTTTACTGAAGTAAAAGCCCTTAATTATTTCTTTAATTTTGTAGATACCTAGATCTTTTCATCCTTTTGAAATAATTTTAATAGGGCTTTTTTCCTTATAACTTTGTAAGGATAATTGATTCATTTATCCAGAAATTTTTGCTTACGTTTTTATCAAGTCTGTTTTTTATGATTGTCCCATATATAAAAATGTATCTTCTATTTTGATATTATACATAAATGTTGAATTTGGGCTAAAATGGTTCACTTAAGTTTACGTCTGATTTTCAGATATTCTTAGTACATCATAGATAATTAGCATTTCTAAAGAGATCAATCTAGAGCTGGTCCTGGTGGTGCGTGCCTGTAATCCTAGCACTCAGGAGGCTGAGGCAGGAAGATTGCTGGCAGTTCAACGCCAACCTGGGCTACATAGTAAGTTCAAGGCTAGCTTGGACTACACAGTTAGAGCCTGTCTCAAAAAATAAAAAATTTCAAAAAGCAAATCATGGTCATTTTTCCTTAGAACTACATAAATCAACATAGTTATTAAACATTCTGGTAGTTTTCATAATTGAAGGTCAGTACCTGTTTGGCTTTAGAAGTCACTACAAGGGCAAATACTGGATTACAGTATACAGTACTGTGTAGTTTGAATTACATGTTTTGGTTAAAGAAAAAATTATTTTGTCAAAATGCAAGCTATTTACAAAATAAGCCTCTTTCATTTAGCACCATGCTACATGGAAGGGGTTTTAATTTAGTAGCCTAGAAATGGCTAGTACATGATAAATTTTCACAAAGAATTAGATATTGAGAATAAAATACTAGACAATAAAACAAAAGTTGCATAAACACACAGTCATGAAAGTAAAAAGACATAAGAAGTTCCCAGGCATGGTGGTGTGTGCCGTATCCCAGTACTTGGGAGGCTGAGGCAAGAGGACCTCAAGAATTCAGTCTGGATTACTTACCAAGCACCAATCTCAAAAAAAAAAGGGAAAAAAGAAAAGAAAAGAAAGGAGAAATCAGAGAAGATACTAAGATATTAGAACAAAAGTGTTGAAAATAAAGACATAGGAGTTGTAGGAAGACTTTCTTTTTACTATTTAAAAAATTTTAAAGGTTTTTTTTTTTAAGATACTGTATTAATGTCATGATAAGAGGAGAAATTTGGAGGTAATGCTTATACATAACATACATTTTCATTGTATCACTTTACTATCATTAGGAAATCAGAAAACTGGTTATAATTCTGAATTTGGTTCTGTAGGGTAAGGGAACCTGGTGGCTTTAAGTGTTAGAATAGTATGTTATTTTACATTCATTAAGAAATTGAGGGCCGGAGATTTAGCTCAGCAGCATAAGCGCATGCCTGGCAAGCATAAGGTCATGAGTTCGATCCCCAGTACCAAAAAAACAAAACAAAAAAACCCACACAAACAACAACTCTTTATTAGGGCTGGGGATCTAGCTCAGCGGTCTAAGCGCCTGCCTGGCAAGTGCAAGGTCATGAGTTCAATCCCCGGTGCTGCAAAAAAAGAAAAAAAAAAAAGTTTGCACCTCTAGGGCCAGGGATCTAGCTCAGTGGCCTAAGCGCCTGCCTGGCAAGCGCAAGGTTGTGAGTTCAATCCCTGGTGCTGCAAAAAAAAAAAAAAAAAAGAATAAGAAATTGATAAATACAAGTGTTTACTGCCAACAGATAGTCACCAATGTAAGAAATACAATTCATGGCTTCAAAAAACTTCATGGAAGATCATTTGATGATCCTATTGTGCAGACAGAAAGAATCAGGCTTCCATATGAACTGCAGAAGATGCCTAATGGAAGTACAGGAGTTAAGGTAAGCTTTCTATTTCCATAGTACAAACACATCTTCAAAATAAAGAAACCAGATATGATAATGTTGTTGTGATTTTTTTTTCCTCTGGAAGTAGTACATCCACACCCAAGACATTATACAGTTTTTGTAATAGTTTCAAAGAATGTCAAAAATATTCTAATTTAGGTAATAACTTTTCACTTCAAATACTAATTTTATTGACAAGAAATTATTAGTATTTGTAAAACTAATAACTGAACTGCTTATGCAGGAGATTGCAATTTTTGAATTTTTGTACAAAATTTATGTTACGTAGAAAAATTCAATCAAAAATTCAATTTTTCTTTGAAAAGAAAAACTTCTGGTTTGTTCCATTGTCACGGGCATTCCAAAAATGGAACACTGCATGTAAATGGGCTAAGAGATAAAGACAAAGGCATACTTGGAGTAGAAGACTGGACCCAAAGAATATGTTGGTTGCTTTGAGTTCTTCTAATTTAGAAGACTTTTAATTTTTATAAGTGTTAAAGCAAATTTTTCTTCTAGGAGATGAATTCTGGATATTTAATTGTACATTCCAAGACAGTTAGAAATTATCGAATACAAATGTGATTTTTTTTTTCAAAAAGTAGTAAAATACCTCAGAATAGAGTTACCAAATGAGCTGACAGTTCTATTCTTCAGTCAGTATCCAAGAAACTTGAAACTCATGTACACACAAAAATTTGTACATGAGTATTTATCACATCATTTTGGGGGAGGTAGGAGTTTGAGACAGGGTCTCACCATATAATACAGGCTGGCATTGAACTCTCTTTGTATCCCAGACTGGCCTCAGACTCAAAGTGAATCTCCTACCTCACCCATCTGAGTGCTGAGATTAGAGCTGTGCACCACTCTGCCCAGCATAGTAGCATTATTTATAATAGCCAAAAAGTAGAAAAATTCAAGTGTCCATTAACTAATGGGTAGATAAACAACATATGACACATCTATATGATGGAACTTTGGCCATGAAAAGAATGAAGTAAGTTTAAAAAAAAATGAAGTACTGATATGTCCTACACTATGCATGAGCTTTGAAACATTTTAAGTGAAATAAAGCTGGTACAGAAGTACACATATATTAGATACAAGATGAAGGTTGCCCAGTGTCACTACTCCTGTTAAATATGTACTACCTAAAACTTTAACCAGAACAATTAGAAAAGAGGAGGGGAGGGGAGGGGAGGGGAGGGAAAGGAAGGGGAGGGAAGGGAAGGGAAGAAGAAAGAAAGAAAGAAAGAAAGAAAGAAAGAAAGAAAGAAAGAAAAGAAAGAAGAAAGAAAGAGAAAAAAGAAAAGAAAGAAAAGGGAAAGGAAGAAGAAGACATAGGAAAGGAAGAAGTGGAACCATCCTTAGTCACAGATGACATGATCATTTACATAGAAGACCCAAAAAATTCCATCAAAAGACACCTAAAACTAATAAATTCAGCGAAGTGGCAGGACACAAACATCCAAAAATCAGTAGCATTCATATACGCTGAAAAGGAAAACACCAAGAAAGAAATCAGGAGAACGATCCCATTCACAGCTTCAAAAAAAGCTACTTAGGAATTAGTCTAACCAAGCTAGTGAGCAGTTCTATAATGGAAACTATAGTATACTGAAAAAAAGAGAAGACATCAGGAAATTGTAAGACATCCCCTGTTCCTGGACAGGCAGAACAAACATTGTTTAAAAAGCCACATTCCCAAAGCTGATATATAGATTTAATGCAGTCCTAATCAAAATACCAACAGCATTCTTCACAGAACTAGAAAATATAATTATACATATCTAGAAAAATAATTGTACAGATGCAAAAGCAATCCTGGATTTCAAGGTGTATTATGAAGCTACAGTGATAGACAATACAGGCACAAAAAAATGGAACAGAATAAAAAGTACAAGTCCATTTAGCTATCACATCCTTTGACAAAGGGGCCAAAAACAGCCTGGAGAAAAGATAACTGCTTTATCAAATGGTACTAGGAAAACTGGTTATCTACATGCAGAAGATCAAGATCTGTATCTCTCACCTTATATTAAAATCAAAATAGATCAAAGACCTAGCTATTAAAACATAAAAACCAAATCTGCTAGAAGATAAAAATACATAAAACTCTTGAAGACATGGGCATAGACAAGGACTTTCTGAACAGAATCTCAGTTGGAACAAGAAATAACACCAAAAATTAACAAATATGATATCAACTCAAAAGGTTTCTGCATAGCAAAAGAAACAACATAGAAGAATGGAAAAAAAATTTTGATAGTTACTCCTTAAAGGATTAATACCTAGAATATATAAGGTACTCAAAAAGATTAAACCCCCAAAATAAATGAACCAACCAAAAATGTGCAATTGAAATGAATAGACATGTCTCACGAAAAGGAATACAAATGGCCAATAAATACATGAAAAAACATTCAGCATCTTTGGCCATTAGAGAAATGCACATCAAAACAATACACTGTACTGAGTTACTCCATCTTATCCCAGAAGAATGGGTATCATCATGAATAAAAAAACAAGAAATGCTGGTGAGGTAGTGAGGAAAAAGGAACCTTACATTGTTGGTGGGAATATAAACTAGTACGTGTTATCAGGTAGCTCCTTCTAAAAGTGGCTCACCAATTGAATGTTACCAGGTTCTGGGTTGCTCACCTCTCCCTCTGGAGTTAAGAATCCAGGTCTTTCTCATCTCAAAGAATTGAATAAACACAAGCAAAAAGCAGTGACCAAGTTTATTTGAGAAAGTAAAAGTGAAGAATGAGGGAGAAACTGGTTCTGCAGAGTGAGTTTGGGCCAAGTTAAAGGAGAAAAAGCAATAAAAGGACACCCTGGAGAAAACAGGACTAACTACTGTGAAGAAAGTCAAGATGAGCAAGTTCTTGACATCTGGGCCTTTTATGCAGTGCAAATCTTGAGGAAACCCACAAGAACTTCCATGTACAAATCCTGAGAGGTGGCGCTGGGATCTTGTGCCTCAGGCTAACACCAGGTGTAGGCCATCCTACGGAAACCCTTCTTGAAAGAAGTGCAAGGTTTTGAGAACTGTTCTGTGCATGTATTCTGGGATCCTTTAATAGGTCATGTGTACTTCCCCAGCCAGTTTTGCCACACCCTAATCTATGTCACAACCACTATGCAAATCTGTATGGAGATTCCTCCAAAAAATAAATAGAAATTCCATTTGACCTAGCTATACCTCTTGGGATATCTTCCTAAAAAAGTTAAAGAAATCATATTATAATAATACATATTACAATAATATGTTTATTGCCACACAACTCACAACAGCTAAATCTTGGAAACAGCCTATATGCTTTTCAACAAATGAATGGATAAAGAAAAAAATATATATATATATACACACACAGTGGAGTATTACCCATGAAAAACAAATTTGAATCATTTGTAGAAAAATGGATATTCCTGGAAATGGTCATGCTAAGTGAAATAAATGAGACACAGAAAGTTAAATATCACGTGGTTTTTCTTAAGTGAGAAATCCAAAGTATAAATAAAGCACAAAACAAATGATAGGAAATGGAGAGGTAGACCTTGGAGCCAATGAGAGGAGGGGGGACAGTGAGAGGGGACCTAGGATTGAAGGTTGTATCAATCAGTTCTCACAAGGTAGGTTTTTGATGTCCACCCAGAGAGTCAGGTGTGAAAGAATACAGAAGGGCTGTCTGCACACTAGAGATTCAAAGGATTCAGTCAAAGTTGAAAACCTGGAGGTCACTGTAGTGTCCTGTGTGAGACCATATCAGGAGATAGAAAGGTCTGCAATAGAAGGCTGAAGGGTCTGTCTAAAAGCCAGGAGAGAAGCTCCAAGCTGAAAGTGAAGACTGGCAACAAAAGCAGCCTTCTTTCTTCAATTCCCTTTTATTCCATTCAGGCTACAAGCCTGTTGGTTGATGCTTCTCACACTCAGAATTATGCTAATCCAATTTAGTTGGGAGTTTCTTATTCTGATTGGCACAGTTAATTATCACAGAGGGAGAGGAAAGGAAGAGAGAGTTGGGGAAGCAAAAAGCATTAACATGCACCATGTATATTCCCACTACAAATGCATTTATTACATATTGCAAACGTGTACTAATACAGTTTTTTAAAGTCCATATAATCTTTATATTTTTTTCCCAACTAATCTTTATATTTGGAATGTTAAAAATCTAGCAAATGATAGAAGTAGAAAATAAATTAGTGAATGCTATATGTTGAGGAAAAGGGGAAATGGGGTGTGACAGCTAATGGTACTGAGTTTTTGAGGGGGTGATGAAATGTCCTGCAATTAGATTGCACTGATTAGTGTGCAATTTTCCAAGCATACTAAAACCCACTGAATTATCCACTTCCAAAGGGCTAAATTTATTCTATGTAAATTGTATCTCAGTGAAGCTATTTTTTTTTTAGAGTCAAACATAATATAGCATTTTAAAACAGAACACCGCAAGCCATACAGGCCTTCAAAACACAACAACAGGAGATTAACAATGGCTACCCTAGTGTCTCTTGCTTTCCTCACAATGGTTGTTCATACATTCACAGACAATAAACTCAAACAAAACAAAGTAATATAAAACCAGATAAAACAAAAGAGCATTACAGGCCTTCAAGTCGGACAAGAAGAAACCAGCAATGGCTACAGTAGTGTCTCATTTTTCAAAAGAGCTGTTCCTATCTTCTCACATATTGCATTCAAACAGCAGGAAAGGGACTTAAACCAATCAAATCAAAGAATAAAAGCACCATTGGACTTCAGAACCATTTCTCCATATTTATTGGGAATTTTTGTATCATACTGAGTCTTTCCGTTTCTTACACTAGGGAGACAATGCGGTGTTTACACATGTGAGTTTGGTTTATTTCACTTATGAGTATGGTCTCAAGTCGCATCCATTTACCTATAAAAGCCTCAATGTGATCATTCTTTATAGCTGAATAGTACTTCATTGTATAATAGTACCACATCTTCTTTATCCATTCCTCAACTGATGGGCATTTGGGTTGTTTCCAAGATTTGGCTATTACAAATTGTGCTGCTATAAACATGGGTGCACATACATCACTGTGGTAAGATGCTTTCACTTCTTCTGGGAATATGCCCAGAAGCGGAATAGCTGGGTCAAATGGGACTTCCAGTCCTAGCTTTTTGAGAAACCTCCAGACTGACCTCCACAGTGGTTGCACCAGTTTGCACTCCCACCAACAGTGGAGAAGGGTTCCTTTTTCCCCACAGCCTCTCCAGCATTTACTGTTGGTGGTTTTCTTAATCCTGGCCATTCTTTCTGGAATGAGATAAAATCTCAGAGTTGTTTTAATTTGCATTTCTCTAATGACCAATGATACTGAACATTTTTTCATGTATTTATTTGCCATTTGTATTTCTTCAGCTGAGAAGTGTGTTTTCATCTCAGATGCCCATTTCTGGATTGGGTCTTTGAATTTCAAGGGCCTGATGTTTTGTAATTCTTTATATATTCTAGATATAAGACCTTTGTCTGAAGGGCAGTTGACTAAATTTTTTTCCCAATTTATGGGCTTTCTTTTCACTCTGTTGGAGATTTCTTTTGACATGCAAAAACTTTTTAACAAGACAAGATCCCAATTGTTGATTCTGGGAAGTGTTTGCCGTGCAGTTTGACTTTTGTTCATGAATTCTCCACCTACCCCTATGTTTTCAAGATTTTACCTACTTTGTTTTCCAGCAGATTTAGTGTTTCTGTTTTAATGTTTAGATCTTTGACCAATTTTGACTTTAGTTTAGTGTATGGTGATAGGCTTGGGTCTAATTTTAGTTTTCGGCATATGGAAAGCCAGTTTTTCCAGCACCACTTATTAAAGAAGCTATCTTTCTTCCAGTGAACATGTTTGGCCCCTTTGTCAAAGATAAGGTGGCTGAGTGTGTTTGTCCTTGGGGTTGTATCTTCTAATCTATTCCATTGATCCTCAGGTCTGTTTTGACTCCAGTACCATGCTGATTTGATTACAGTAGCTTTGTAGTATAATTTCAAGTCTGGGATTGTGCTGCCTCCTGTCCTGCCCTTGCTGCCCAGAAGTGCTTTTGCTATTCTAGGTCTTTTGTGGTTCCAGATGAATTTTAAGAATGATTTCTCTAGATCTGTGAGGTATGCTAATGGTATTTGGATGGGAATTGCATTAAATCTGTATAATAATTTTGGGAGAATGGCCATTTTCACAGTGTTTGTTCTTCCTATCCATGAGCATAGAATGTCTTTCCATTTTCTGAGATCCTCTTCGATTTCTTTTTTCAGAGTACTGTAATTTTCATTGAATAGATCTTTTGCTTCAGTGAGGCTATTTTTAAGAATTAACTTTCAACTTGATACATGTGTGCTGTAGACACCAAGAGAAGTTAAAAACCAAATGATGGAGCTATATTTTAGATAAAAATTTGCACACCTATCTAGGAAACTGAATGGGTTATAATAGCAAAACGGAGACAGAAAATAAATTCAGATACGCTTTGTATCTGGTAAGCCCTGGTAAGTGATCACCTGAGGAGTTTTATTCCAGATTAAACTTTAGTTATATTCTTTTGTTTTAATTCTTTAAAATGAAAAAAAAATAGCTCATGCTTTGTGAATGGGCTGGAGAAAACACAATAAATATTTTTGAAAACTACCAAAACCTAATTTTTCAAATGGCACATCTTTTGCACATTCATAGTGAGTGTCTGAAGGCTAGTTCAAAAGGCTTTGAAAATCAGTCCTGTATTAAACTGCCTTCAGAACTTTTTTAAGACTTATCACTAGTGTTCAGCTCCTCATACATTCTCTCCATTTCTTTTTACACATTTGTTTGAATGTTTATTTCATCTAACTTTTAAAAGTCTTATACAAACAAATACAGTATTATTGTCCCTTATAGTCACTAAAACTATGGTATTTGATTACTTTTTTCCCTTTCTTTCACTGTGCTTTACTTTATTTCCTTGGTTTAAAGGCAATAATTTGACATAGCACTTGTTTTTAAACTTACTTGTAAATGGATTTGGGAAAAAATGAATATCAATTTTAGATCCAATCCAGGGTAAATCTTACATTATTGTACATACATTTTTATCCATGAAGATACTGTGCTGCTTGAGAGAGTCCTCCAGAACGCTTCCATAAAATGTAACATTATAGAATAAAACTACTCCACTCTGGTAATCCTGGTAATCCAGAGGTAAAAGACATGTCCTTTTCCTTAGTAAATTAAAAAACTGAGTTTTAAGGTAGCTTTGTGTTGTTTTTAAGTTTTTTAATTGTCATAAAGGTTTAATTACTTGATTAAAGTACAGGTCCCTCAGTGTTCATTGGTCACGAAGCACTTCGTAAAGTTTGATTTTATGTACCTATCTGTAGCCTAGTCTTAAACCTGTGTATAAAATGTAGCAGTTTCTTTAATACTTTATGATGTTAATAAGAAAAGATGTAGCTATTATTTAAATGAAACTAACTCATTAAGGGATTAGCCAGAAAAAAGTAACACTTTTTCTAAAGTAACTTTTAAATTTCATATTTAATTTTATACTTAATAGTTGTCTCTAGAAATTTTGCAGTTATACATGTTAAATATGAGAAAAAATTTTCCCAATATTTTCATTTCCTTTTCCCAATTGGTCACTGATGGTTTTATTTTAAACCTACTGAGTTACAAGTTTCAAAAGAAAAATTTGATCTTTTTCTCCTTCATTGTTTATTGTATCATACTTGAAAAATACATGATAAAAATTGGTTTTTGTGGAAAAGTGGGGGATATAAAAGGTTAGAAACACTTGAAAATAATTTAGTTATTTTAATACTATGTGTAAAATAGTGAATGCTCAGAAATGAGAGTGGCAACTTTTCATTTAGGTCATGGTCCTAGAAAATTTTTCTGGAATAAAACTTTGAGCCCAGGATTTTGTGTTTTTCATTGTCGTGTATCTACTATGTGTAGAGCATAAGATCACTAAATACTTGTTGGATGAGTAGAATAAATGACAGTCTCCACTTTTGATTTTAGGTGAGGTACCTAGAAGAAGAGAGACCTTTTGCAATTGAGCAAGTTACTGGAATGCTGTTGGCCAAGCTTAAAGAGATTGCAGAAAATGCTTTAAAGAAACCAGTAGCTGACTGTGTGATTTCAGTAAGTTTTACTTCAGTAAATTGTATTTTCCAGTGTATTCATGTTACATAGAAATATATTTCTTCCCTTGATACTTTCATTCCTTATCTAGGAAATAACCTAAATTAATTGAGAACTGGTGAAATTTTTCTCTGGTAAAATTTAGGCTTGAAATTTCCATAAAATCAGTTGTGATAATCAGTGAATCTCATTATGTGAATTTTTAGTGGCTCTTGCACCTATCACTTATGTAAGAATCTTCCTAAGTAGCACTTAACTTCCTACTTCCAAGGACCTTAATATTTTTGGTACAGTACAAAGTTCCCATTTGAGAATGTGAGGTTTTTATATATTGTGTCAGAAAAAAAGATTTCTTTAAGGATTCTTAATAAAACATTTAATTATTTACCTTCCTTGTGTCTTAAAATTCCACTGACTATTGTTATTTAATTTACATAATGTTGTTTTAACATGGACATATCCCTAGGTAAGTCTCATGTCATCAGAAAAAAAATCAGATTGTGAACTCTTAAATAAATTTAGTAATTCATTGGCATTGGAATTTTTAATAGGAGAAAAACATTAAAGTTTAATATTTTTATCCACTTAGTAATGTAAATAGTTTACCGTTGACTAGGCACTATTTTAGTTATTTTGTATGTTTTAACTCATTCAATCTTCAGAATCATCTGATGGGGATATTAATTTCAGCTTTTTCAGATTAAACATTTGAGGGATACAGTTCATTCCCAAGCTCATGCTTATAACTCTTTCATTACAAACTGTCACCTGAGTGTGTCCAGTGATAAAAACTAAAAATTCATCTTAATTTCAGATTTCTCCCAGTTTAGCCTTACTTCCTTTTATTTCCATGTCAGAAATTAGTGTCAGAACACACAATAATAAGAACTTTCAACTGTAACTTTGTAGTTGGTATAGCTGACACATTGTGAGCTCTACAAGGACAAATATTTTGTCAGTTTTGTGCCCTACTAGAGCCCTAGTAAATAGAAAATTACTTAGTTCGTAAGCTTAATGAATTTTAGATAAACCATACGTCATAATTTAAGATTTTTGTCAGGAAGAGAATAACAAATCAGAATAAGCAAGCTTATCAAACAAAATTCAAGTTCTTTTCCTAGCGTTAATAAGTATTAAATGAAATTTCTAAGTTCAAAAAAGCAAAATATTAGAGGATATTGCTTATAGTTGGAGAGGCCTGAATTATTCTGTGCATGACTATATTTTGTAATTATCTTTGTAGAAATTCATAGGCTAACAGATTGCTTACTTGACAGAAATATGCATAGGTGAATATTAGCTTTAAGTCTGAGTGTAATTTTTAGTGGCAGTACAGTTAATTTTTTTAATGATTGTAACAAATACATGTGCATAACTTCCCTGTAATACATATTTCCCTTTTTTGAAAGTGTAGTTTTTTTCTTTTTCTTTTCTTTTTTTTTTTTTTTTTTGGTACCAGGAATCAAGCTCATGACCTTGTGCTTGCCAGGCAGGCACTTGTGCTGCTGAGCTAAATCCACAGCCTGGAAATATAGTCATTTTAACAGTTGGAATTTTATTATTCTGGTTGTGTATGCATAGTGAAACTATGCTAGACATGACCTTATTAATATGATATACTAGTCCATAATAATATAGATCTATCCAATTCTTTCTGACAGTTATGTAGGATACCATTATATGGATGTATACTATATTTAATCACATTTTAGCAGCCTAAGGTTTTCACTTTTTCATTATTAAAGATTAACATTTCTAACACTACAGTGTATTAGTCCATTTTTCATTACTGTGTCAAAATATGTGAGGTAGAATTATTTATAATGAAAATATGGTTATTTAGCTCACAGGTTTGAAGGTTGAAAGTCCAAGGTCAGTCGACCCCATTAATTTGGCCTTTATAAGGGCCTAATAATAGTATTATGACAAGAATGTGTGTGGAAAGAAAGATTACAGTGCCAGACAGGAAGTCAGAGAGATTGAGGTCCAACAGTCTTTACCTAAGCAGTAGCCCCCAGTTGACCTGAGGACCTTCCACTAGCCCCATCTCTAAAGAGTTGCATAGAAAAAGAGGCACAGTGAAAACCTAGCTTCTAATAATGAATCTGTGAGGGAACAAACACTATCCAAACCATAACAAACAGAGTAATATGAGAAGGGTTTAGAGCCACCAAATGTTGGCGATTCTGCCATTTAATTAATTCCTTTCACTGATGCTCATATTATAGGGCAAATTTTTATGGTATAGAAATGGTTAAAAGCATTTTTTTGATTAAAACAACATTCTTTGCCTTAAACTTATGTAACTTTTAGCGCAATTATTTTACGTTTTTCTTTGATGAAATATTTAAGTAAAATCTGCTACCTCAAGCTCTAATACATTTAATTATTGTTTTTAAATATCAGGTTCCTAGCTTTTTCACTGATGCTGAGAGAAGGTCTGTGCTGGCTGCAGCTCAGGTTGCAGGCTTAAATTGTTTAAGACTAATGAATGAAACTACAGCAGGTAAACACTCCACAGCTTTGAGAATCACTATCTGAAAGTTCTTTTTCTGTTTAATAATATGACTCTTGCTACATATTGGTTCTTGTAAGCTAGTTGCTTTGTAGTAGAACATTTTGGCTAAAGTTAAACATGTCTTGTTGGCCATAAGAGTAGTTATTGTTACAGACTTATAGATGACAAGGGCATTAAAACACCAACTTTGCGAAAAGTGAATTTACTTTTAAGCTAATAATTATATTACTGTACTGTGTACTAAAGCACAGCATCAAAGTAACTTCTCTCTTGTTTTCTAAGTAATTGTGATACTAGTATTAACCCTATTCTTTGTTCTTACACAGTTGCACTAGCGTATGGAATTTATAAACAGGATCTTCCCTCGTTAGATGAGAAACCAAGAAATGTAGTATTTATTGATATGGGACATTCTGCTTATCAGGTCTCAGTTTGTGCTTTTAACAAAGGAAAACTTAAAGTAAGTAAATACATAATTTGCTATATTTAACTTTAATTATTAAAGAGCACAGACTACATAGAGAACTTTATTACATGGGCTTTAACCTCGGCTCTACCCCTTAAAAACTGACCTTGAGCAAGTTTTTTAACCTCCCTAAATCTTAGTTTTTCTATCTCAGGATATTATCAGTAACTATCTCCTAGAATTTTTTGAGGAAAACATGAGTTAATATATATATAATGCTTGGGCTTCCTGGCATATAATACCTGCTATAATAATTTTAAACTATTTTTGTTGTTTTTCTTGGTGTTAAAACAGTTATCAGGGAGCATAAATAATCATACAGAAAATGTTTTCTAAAATGATTCATATTATTTAGAAGTCCTTCTAGAAGTTGTAATTATAAATTTCTATAATATAGCATTACTTCTATGTGTTTATCTTATGGTCTGTATTTAGGTTTATATTCATTTTTACACTGACTGTCCACACTTATGCTCTCCGCTATGCATTATTAGTAGAGTTTACTGAGAAGATAATATGCTTTGGTTTATCCAACTCTGCAAGAGCCTTTTGTCATACAGTTTTATATAATAACATTCTTGTAATCAGGACGTTAAAGGAAAATGACTCATGCTGAATACAGGGCAGCTTTTTATTTTTTTTTAAGTATAAATAGGTTTACTTCTTTTCCTTTACTCTTAAATTTTAACATAATTTTGTTTTGTTTTTTGAGACAGGGTCTCACTATGTAGTTCAGGCTGGCCTTGAATTCACTATGTGGTCCAGGCTGGCCTCAAACTCGAGATCCCCTTGCCTCAGCCTCCTGAGTGCTGGGACTACAGGTGTGCACAATTACGCCCAGCTAACATAATTTAAAAAGAGTATTTTTCTCTACTTTTTAGTAGATAACAGTGTAGTAATGTATAATTTTTAGATCATAGAGGCTTTTGAAAGTCTGATAAAGACTATGGCCCTTTCTCCCAGAAGAATTCACTCTTGCAGTAGTCACATACATACCAAGATAATCTTAGCATTTGACTTTGGATAATACTGAACTTCACAAGCAATCATTCCATTGCTCTTCCACGCTAGTCTTCGAGGAAGACGTCACACTCAGACTGTGCTCACATCCTGTTGTGGTGTTTCTCGTTCCCTACACCCCCACAGGTACACACCATCTTGTGAAGGAAAGTGCTGATGAACCACACCAGCAGTGGGATTCATTTTGTAGTAGTAACTGTAGGTAGTCATTTCACCCTAGAGAGACTGGATATCTTGGTCCACAGTGTTGAAGTTCTGGGACTTACTTACACTTTTTATATAACTACTTGCTGAGAGCCTATCGTTCAGCACGCTTGTTTTGTGTTTTGAGACAGGATCTCACTGTGCAATTCAAGTTGGCCTTAAATTTATGTGTAGTCCAAGCTGGCCGCAAACTTGCAGTGATCCTCCTGCCTCAGCGTCCTATGTTACCATGCCCAGCTCATCAATGAGTTTATTTAATACTCTCTCTGTACTGTATTTGTTTCTATTTTCTTTTTTGCTGTCTCACGTATTGTTTTCTCTGTTTTTCACCCTCCTTTGAAAAGGAATCTCACTGTATTGCCCAGCTTGGACTCAAATTGTTGATTCTTCCACCTCAGCTTCCTGAATACCTGGGATTGTAGGCATACACCACCATGCCTGACTTCATGTATTCTTTTAAGTTTTTGTAAAAATAAGCTGGAGTGTTTTTTGTTTTGTTTGTCTTTTTCTTTTTCTTTCTTTTTTGGTACTAGGAATTGAGCTTAGAACCTCACACTTGGCAGGCACCATGCTACTGAGCTATACCCCTGGCCCTGGAGTTTTGTTTGTTGTTTTAGGTAGTAGTCAGCAGGCCTAAATACTGACCTGCATATTGAACACTTACAGTATTTTAGACTTAATCTTTAGATCTACTTTTTAAAAATGGTTTGTTCTTGTTCTTATCCTTAGACATGTTTCTTCACTCTCTTAAACTTGGTTTTTAGTACAGTGCTATGGTGGAACCAAAGAATATGAGATAATGAAGTTGTTGTAATTTAATTATTTCAGAATTAGAATTATTCTTTAAATTATGCTAAATGGATCTATAATATAAACCATATAATTAAGAGTAAGGAAATAATGTTAGCTAAATATAGGTGATAATGTAACTCTGATTCCAAATTTGGCACTCTTGTGAGTCAAAGAAGTTCCTAGGTTCTTTTTTTTATTATCATGTTAGAAGTTTTTCTTTTTCTTTTTTTCAATCTGTATTTCTGAAAATTCAGTTTTGCTTTTTCAATTAAACAGGTTTTGGCTACTACCTTTGACCCATATTTGGGTGGCAGGAACTTTGATGAGGCTTTAGTAGACTACTTCTGTGATGAGTTCAAGAGCAAATATAAGATAAATGTGAAAGAAAATTCTCGGGCCTTGTTGCGTTTATATCAGGAATGTGAAAAACTAAAGAAGCTAATGAGTGCAAATGCATCAGATCTTCCATTGAACATTGAGTGTTTCATGAATGACCTTGATGTTTCTAGTAAAATGAACAGGTACCATTTATGTTTTCAGTTTGAAAACTATTTGTGTATTTTACAATGTTTAGATCACATCTGATTCTTTTTTATGCTGGTATTTTAGAAACTATATGCAACCTTTTATACCAAAACAGTGTTTTTATTTCTTTTTCTCACAGGGCTCAATATGAACAATTATGTGCTTCCCTTTTGGCCAGAGTTGAACCACCTTTAAAAGCAGTAATGGAACAGGCTAGTAAGTAGAAATTTCTGTCAAAATTGAACTGTGTGGGTAAAAGAAATAAAAACTTCATTTTCTTCAAAAGATACTTCTCATTTTTAGAGAAGGCTATTATGCTGAGGATATAACTCAGTGACATAAGCACCTGCCTGGCAAGCACAAGGTCCTGAGTTCAATCCCTGGTACCAAAAAAAATAAATAAAAAGTGAAGAAGGCTATTACATTCTTTATTCATAAGAGGGCACTTAGAAATCTGGCTTTCTGAGAAATTTTTCTTGGATATTTTATTATTTACATCACAAAACTTACATTGCACTGGCTGAAAGATGGTTGAATTTGCCACCTTCCTGCCTCAGCCTCCCAGAGTGCTGGAATTACAGGCATGTGCCACTACGACTGGCCCATTTTATTTTTATTTATTTTTTTGCGGCACCGGGGATCAAACTGACAACCTCACGCTTGCCAGGTAGGCGCTTAGACTGCTGAGCTAAATCCCCGGCCCCCATCATCACAAAACTTATGATACATCCATTTGGAGGTGTTTATATTGTAAGGTTTGAAGATATATAAAATGAAATCAAGGTAGAAATGGAGATGTGATTGCTTTTTAAAAGACTTTTGGTAACCAAAGCCAGACAGAGTGGCACATGCCTATAACCCCGGCTACTCAGGTGGGTAGCCTGGGCAGCTTACCAAGACCTTGTCTCAAACAAGAAATAAAAAGGAAATATAAACTACTACAACCACTATATACAAATCAGAATAGAGATACCTCTAAAAACTAAAAGCAGAAATTGTTTGACACACATATACCTCTACTGGGTATCTTCCCAAGATTAAAAAGTTAAAGATAACATATTACAGTGATACATGCATACGCATGTTTATAGCAGCACAATTCATAATAGCCAAATTTTGGAAACACCCTATATGCTCATCAACAGATGACTTGGAAAAGAAAATGTGGTATCTATATATAATGAGTATAGATACCACAAAAAAAATTGTTTTTAAACACCACAATAAAATTTTTATTCAGCTACACGGAAAGATAAATTTTAGTCAATTTTAGGGAAATGTATGTTTTTGAGACTTTAATGCTAAATGAAATCAACCAAGCACAGAAGGTTAAATATTACATGAAAATGCCTAGATAAAAATAAAGAGCATAGTAAGAGAGAGATGATAGGAAACAGGTAGATAAACTTTAGGGAGTTGGGAATGGACCTGGTGGGGAGGGGAAGGTAAGATGGAGAGAGGAAGAGAAAGTAAAAAAAAAAAAAAAAATGAGTAAGATGTGATATGTATATATACCAATTTCCAAAAATGACTATAATTATTATGTATCACAGATACATACCAATAAAAATGAACAATTAAAAAGGGCTGGCGTAAAATAAAAAAGGTTGAGACTCAGTAGTAGAGTACTTGGCCTAGAATGCACAAGGCCCACCACACACATAAAAAAGTTTTGGTAACCAATTAAAAACACCTTCTATAGAAGTTTGTGAGGTAAAAGGACTCTAAAGAGGTTCTTTAAAATTCTCCAGAGGTGCTTTCTGTCCCTAAAGTCACACCAGGAATCTGGATCAAGTCCAATGCTGATGATGTAAATAATTAATACTTATTAAATTTAGACTATTTTCAGAGTTTGTTTTTAATTTTGTTTGATCTTCTTTTGAGCATATTAAAAAATTCACCTTTAAAAAAATACTTCCAAGCCCCTGGTATGGTGGCATACACCTGTAAACCCAGCACTTAGGAGGCTGAGGCAGGAAGATCGCAAAGCCAGCTTCAGCTACATAGCAAGACCCTGTCTCAGACCCCTTCCTCCAAAAGAAACTTTCCAAATCCTACTGTTCAAAGACTTTTCAAGACTATCTTATTTTTTCTCATCGAAAAACATTTTATTTTTCAGACTTACAACGTGAGGATATAAGCAGTATAGAAATTGTAGGAGGAGCAACACGTATTCCTGCAGTAAAAGAACAGATTACTAAATTCTTTCTTAAAGATATAAGTACCACTTTAAATGCTGATGAAGCCGTTGCAAGAGGATGCGCATTACAGGTTTTTGTTTTTCTTTATATTTTGCTAGAAGGAGTGATAGACCTATAAAGTAGCCTTTTAAAGATTATTCCAGTCACTTGTCAATAAGCCTAAATTCTTGTATCATTTTTTATATCTGCACTGAAAGATCATTTATTTTATAAATTCTTGGAATTATGCCCATTTAAATTCCTTTTGAAGATTTGAAAATTTTATTACATTAATTTTTATAAGGTAACATAAAAAGTTCTCTGGCTCTTAACAAAAAACAGGAATTTTTAAAACGTAACAATTTTACTAGAACTTCACTAAGCAGTTCAGTCAAGGTAAAATAAAGTTATATCTATTGATTAAAATATGGTATACTTCTTATTTTCAGTGTGCAATTCTCTCACCAGCATTTAAAGTACGTGAATTTTCTATAACAGACATTGTTCCCTATTCAGTCACCTTAAGATGGAGGACCTCTTTTGAAGATGGAACTGGGTGAGTTATTTTTAAAATCTTGGCTAGAGCTTATCATAAATCTTTAACCAATTTAACTTATTTTTTCTAAGTGAGAGGCATTTATACTTGTTAAAATTCTATCAAATACCTCAAAATAAAATATTAGAATGTACCATTATGGGCATATTTTTAAGTTCATATTTTATTATAAAAGTAAAACATGCTTGTTTCAAAATGAAAATTACAGTGTACAAATATTAAAACTTGAATATCTACATTTGCCATACCTCAGCTGCCTTAGCCCATTTTACAGAGGTAACCATTTTTCAAGCTAGTGTTATCTCTACAAGCTTTGTCTTTGAATGTCCATAAATAAAATCATGCACCATGCTATTTAGTATGTACATTATTTTATATCTCTAATGCATCTTGCTTTTAAAATACTTCTGTGTATTTTTTCCATGTTAACAGACAATAACTTCAAGTTTGTGTATGCTATAATAAACTTAACCAAGATACTGTTAACTCATAGTTTTGCTGTCTTAAGTGATATTATTAGAAACACCTTTGCGTATTTATTCTTGTTCAGCTGCGTCTGGTAAAGCAGTATAGAAGTAGAGTTGTTGACCAAGAGTATGCACATTATTTTCACTAGCTTGCCAGTTGAAGTCACTAAAAAATTATGATAATGTATATTCCTGTAACATTCATGAAATTACCTGTCCTGGCTCATTTTCTCCTATACTTTTAAATATGACATACTGATAGTAAAAAAGAGTTTCTCACTATTGCTAATTTAAATCTTTTGTTGACATCTGCATATCATTCACCATGCACAACCCACAACTGAAGTAGCTTGCTTCCCTACCAAAATCAAGATTGGCGTTTGATGGCCGGGCATATTGGCACAAACCTGTAATTTCAGCACTTGGGAGGCTGCGGCATGAGGATTGCCAAGAGTTCGAGGCCAACTTGGGCCACATATTGAGTTCAAGGCCAGCCTGAACTATGTAGTGAGACTCTTGTCTCAAAAAGAAAAAAAAAAAAAGCAAGATTAGTGTTTAAGCATTTTACTTGCCTACTTTTCAGCAGTATAGCCTGCAAAATGCCCTAACGCTATACTCACATTTTGGAGTTCCTCTCAAATTTTTTCGTACCAGGAATCGAACTCAGGACCTTACACTTGCCAGGCCCTATATCCCTGGCCCCTCTCAAATTTTTGTTTTGTGTTTTATATATCAGTATCCCCAAGAAATTGAAAGATTATGAAATTGTTCAAATTTCAAAAATGTGGATTATTAGTGTTACCTGAACAACTTGCAGAGCATTCGAATGGCGTAGTTTAATGTCAGCTTTGAGGAAAGAAGAATACTATTCTCTCTTCTTGTCCTGACTTTAGTTTTTCACCCTGTGTAAATTTAAAATTATTTCCAAATAGAAGATCTTTTTAAAAAGCTAACTGGAATTAAAGAAGTTTACATATGGCAAGTATTTTTGGAGGTTAACAGGAAGAACCTGGTCCTCGGGCTTATTAACCTCAAAGTACATATATTGTCAGTAATTTTTTTTGTAGTGTTACAGACTTGTCTTACTGTAGCAGACATTCTGAGAACTTTGAACCATAAACTTGGCACAATAAATGTTTGTAACAAAATCTGAGTTTTTTCTTATATTGGTACATTGATATCTTTGCAGTTGTTCCTTATGAATTACAGATGAATGGATTCTGTAATTAGGTTCATGAGCAGCTCTCTATTTTGTCTTTCCCACTGCACTTTAGGGAATGTGAAGTATTCTGTAAGAACCATCCTGCCCCATTCTCAAAAGTCATTACTTTCCACAAGAAGGAGCCATTTGAACTAGAAGCATTTTACACTAACTTACATGAAGTGCCTTATCCTGATCCAAGAATTGGTAAGAAAACTCAAGAAAATACTGGCTATAATTTTTGATCTTTATAAATAATATATAGAATCAAAGAAACAGAGTGACATTTCAGCTAAATCAGCCCAGAATTTTCCAAGAAAGACAGTTATACTTTCTTCTAAATACGCACTTTTTTTGTGCTTCGTTTATTTCTAGAATAAGTGCACATAGCTTGAGTGTTCTTAATTTATTTCAACTTTTATATTTAAAATGCTCTATAATTGACCAGAAAAATTTGTGAGTATATTTTTCATAGGAAAACTCAAATCAAACTGTATTACCATGCTGACTTCTGATTTTGAAATTTGTTCACAGGCAACAGCTACAATATTTACTAGATTAATCTGAAATTGAAAACAAGATCAATTTTAACTGAGTAATCTTTTCAGACACTATAAAGGAAAATAAAATCTATAGCATTTAAAGAGAAGCAGTTTTTAAATTTTAAAATTGCGTACATATTGATAGGTTAAAAAGGAGACTATTATTTAAAGCAGAAGTTATTGAAAATTATGTTAGTTCACTAAGGCTGCTAAGTACCACAAGCTACATGGCTTAAACATATACAGAGTCTGCCAAAAACTGTATATACACTTCAGTTCACTGTACTAATAAATGGAAGCTAATGACCACACCTTGAGCACATCTTGTAATTGTAGAGATCAAAGGTAACTTCGTATTTATCTCCAATAGTATAGTATTAAAATACTTATACAAGTTTTTCTTTTCCTGATGTATACGTTTTTTGCAGACTCTGTATTGTCTCAGTTGTGGAAGCTAGAATTCTGAAATGAAGATAGAAAGTGGGGTTTCTTCTGAGGGCTATAAAGGAAGGATCTATTTTAGTTCATTTTCCTTGGTTTCTAGATGACCATCTTCATGTTCTAATGACATCCTCACATTCGTATGTGTCTTTCTTCAGATTTCTCTTCTAGAAGGACACCAGTCATATTGAATTGGGGCACATCCTAATGATCTCATTTCAATGTAATTACCTCTTTAAAGATTCTGTCTTCATAAACAGTCACATCTTAAGTTACTGGGGTGGTTAGAACTTCAACATACAAATGTTGGGATATAACTCAATTCATAAAAAAGGTCAGCCCAAGTTTTTACTACCCAGTTTTTTTGTGTGGCATTCTCTCTTTTAATTTTGCTTTGGAGAAAACCAAAAATGTCTGGACTTTTTATTTATGCACTACCAGGATGATTATGATTTGTAAATTTAGCACCAAAAAGGTAACACATATTTTGTTCTCAAGTTCAGGAATTGAATTTTGTTATTTTGGTTTTAGAGTTGCAACATATTGCAACTCTTTTTTTCATAGCACTGATAATTTAGGGCAAATTACTTGACCTTTTTGAGTCTTAATACCAGGTTTGCTTTGTTGTGAGATACCCTGGGGAAAGTACATTCCCTATAGTAATTTTAATCAAGATCTGATCGCAGTTTTACAGTTATTTGCCATCATTTTAAAGATGACAGTTCAAATTAGTAAATAAAAATTGATACTGATCAAAGCTCTTTTTTTCCTTAAGGAACCTTCACTATTCAGAATGTTTTCCCACAGTCTGATGGTGATAATTCCAAAGTAAAGGTTAAAGTTCGTGTTAACATCCATGGAATCTTCAGTGTGGCTAGTGCATCAGTAATTGAGAAGCAAAATTTCGAAGGGGATCATAATGATGCTCCTATGGAAACAGAAACTTCATTTAAGAGTGAAAACAAAGATGATTTGGTATGTAGAAATCCTATCTCAAGGCTCTTATGATTTATATATATAGTATTTTAATCATAACATACTTTTAGCAGTTGAGTGTTTTAATTTCTGAGGTTTTGCTTTTACTTTCTGCTATATGATCAGTGTGAACTTTATTAAAGAATAATTCTATGTAAATAATCTTTATCTTTCACACTGTAATATACTTTTCAGGGGCTTATGCATCTTTCATAGCATTACGTGGGAGCATGTGAGTTTGAAATCCTTTTAAGTTCTTAGTTTCCCATTAAAGTAGTATATTGTAGGACCAGCGATTTAGTGCAGTAGTGTAAGCGCCTGCCTGCCAGGTGTGAGGTTGCTGGTTTGATCCCTGTGCCGGAAAAAAAAAAAAGAAAGAATTCTTAAAGTAGTGTATTTTACTAGTGCTTTTTAGTGTAAATAAAACCAATTCAGAGTAAGTTTTGTACTATACACACACATACTTTTAGACTAAGAATACATACGTATGGCTCCCCAGCCCCACCTAGGGTTTAGTTAGGGAATGCCCATAACAGTTAAGTGGAGGAATGTATATTCTGTTACACGCAAATGCAGACTTTGCATTTCTTCTTTATACAAGTTATGTGATACCAAATTTACTTTTGGAGTAATGAATGTTAGGAAGACTTGATTATATTACACTGCACAAAGTTTATATGTGTTTTCATCATTTTTATGTGTACTCCTTGTAAAATATTGTTAATGGTATTTGTTAAGATTTTTTTTTCTAGTTGCAACTGGAAATCTGCCCGAGAGTTTTCATCTGTTTGTGCATATTAGGAATGGGTTTGTGGCCTGAGGATGTAACTCAATGGTAGAGTGCTTACCTAGTGTGCTCAAGGCCGTGGGTTCAGCCGCCACTACAGAAAAAATAATAAGTTTTCAAGCCAAGCATGGTGGCATGTGGCTGTGTAGTCTCAGACACTTGACAGGCTGAAGTGGAAGGATCACTTGCACCCACTAATCCAAGACCAGCCTGGGAAATACGGTGAAACCCATCTCAAAAAACATGGGGGAATCCTTTGGTTAGATTTTAATGGAATTTCTCCTTTTTTTAAAGGTTGTCTTTTTGTTTTTAGTAAGTATCGTATGATCTTTTCTTCTAGATTAATCAAAATTGAACCACTAGCCTATAAAGCACTTCATTTAAAGGACCATGGCATCTTTTTCATTCTTCCCACGTATCATTTTATCACATCATTCCTTAGGACAGTCCTAATCTGTTAGTGAAATAGTCAGTTTTTCATAAATTAACATGCAGATGATTAATGAAAAGTTATTTTTTAAAATTATAATTCACAATACCCAAGCATGGTGGCACATCTCTAATCCTAGGATTTGGGAGGCGGAGACAGGTGGATCACCGCAAGTTCAAGTCCAGTCTGGGCTACACAGTGAGTTCAGAGCCAGCCTGCACTATAAGCAAATCCCTGTCTCAAAAACCCAAAACGAATAATTACAATTATGTATGTCAGGCATGTAAATTTAAGCCCTTAATGTTCATTTTCACTGCAGTTGAAAGTACTGTGTATGCCTTGCAGGACTAGTTATTTGTAACCATTTCATTTTCTTCACCTCCTTCTAAGTATCTCTGCCAACTCTGATTTTCTCTGTATAACATTAGTGTAGCCCTGAGAACATTCCTGTACAGCACCTACCTCCTGTTTCTCTTAAAATTTCTTTTTTGCTCCTTCTGTTTGTTAATGGGGTGGAATTCCAGTTAACCAGTATTTTAGGATAATTTCAGGATGTGGACTTAAAAAGAATCACCTGTGAATAAAGTGCCTAGATTAGTGATAACTGCTTTAGTCACTCAGTTACCTGTTTTAGAGTTGACTACAACATTTCCAAGTAGTTAAGGTTTTCATATACGGAATTTCCAGAAAGTAAGACATTCCTACATACTCTTGAAAATTTACTTCACCAAGGGGAAAAGAAAGGCAGCTAATATTATGAATCATATACTTAGCATTTATGGGAGTACATTGACATATATATTTTCTTCTTTGAAACCTCTACCATAGCTAATCAAATAGGGGCTGGATAAGTTGTAGTTTATTTCCTTATCATTCCTAATATGAGAGATAATATTATCACCTCTTAGAGTATCACATCCTGTGTACTTCATTTCTTAACGGTTCTCTCTAGTATTTTTCTCTTTAATTCTGTATCCAAAGGTTTAAAAAAAGGCTTAAGGCATAAAGATCATAAAGTTATCACTTCATTTTTTCCCAAAGCATGAAATAGTTCAGACTAGACTATGGAAACTAATTGTTTACATTTTACAGGGAAAAATAAGGAAGTAACTTGATATTCTCCTTACTGCTAAACATTGCTAGCTGTGACATAGTAAGAGCCTTTCTCCTATGAGAGTCAGTTTATGAAAGACTACTTTATTTGTCTCATTTTTTTTCATTCAAAATTAAGATAGCTTAGATTTTTCTGAAAAAAATATGGTATAGATTGTCTTTTTTTTTTTTTTTTTACTGGGAATCGAACTCATGACCTCACACTTGCCAGGCAGGTACTGTGCCACTGGGCTATATCCCTGGTTATCTTCTAGGTTA
>RJWT010003395.1:0-36593 GCA_004365215.1 Cuniculus paca | reverse complement strand
AATTCCCAAAGGAAGTTTTATAGAGCAAAATCACAAGGTGGGTACAACGTAGGGCAAAACTATGCTCAACCAATAAGATTAGAAGTATAGTCACTTAGGTAATATCGATCCAATGGAGAAGCAAGTCACCTGGCAAGTGCACATGGATGCCATTATTAACCTTGATCAATAATCTGTAGTCTTAGTCTTGTCTTTCATCTTAATTTTAGCAGTTTTGGTCTTAGTTGGTGGCCCAACCCTAATGAGACAATGGTTTATTTATATGGGAAATCTCAAAAGGACGCTTCCAATAATCTCACACCTCCGGTTATCCCTCAGGGAAGTATGTGAACCTGGCCATTGTGATTTTAATCTTCTTCAAAGGTGCCTCCAGCCACAGTTTTGCTGTGTTCTCTTCTTCACCCCCTCCTTGGAGGGCCTAACCCTGTCTGACTGCCTGTAACATTTCTACCTAATTTAGCTGTCTATAATGTTTCTATCCCTTATATCTTATCCAGGCTACTCAGAGTGAGTAGCACACACATCCTTCATCCTGGAGTCCTTGATCCTAGCATTGGACCATGAATCAGTCCCAGCATCACACACTCTAGATCCAGCCACCTCTGAGGAAGCCCCGCCTGTGACTGCACATGGCTTTTGGGGGGAGATCTGGATGCAAGCCATAGCATTAGGTGATTGCAACTTGGGGGGCTGTGGCCATGAAATAATGCTCTTACCTTGGGGATGAGCTAGTGACAGAAGGAGTTAGGTCCCCTCCCTACCCCTCATCCTCCTACCCCCTCTTTCTGTGGGATGTGCAGCAATAAGGCCCTCACCAGGTGCAGGCCCTGACATTGGACTTTCCAGCCTCTAAACTGTAAGAAATAAATTTGTTTTCTTTCTAAATTACCCACTCCATGGTATTATTTTGATATAGCAACACAAGAAGAACCAAGATATTCATGATCCTCTCTCTTTATTTTTCTTTGTACTTCTGACAAATGGTTCAAGTCCATTTTGCTCTGTAAAGTTACTGTCATTCTGGATTTGCTGAAAATTTATAAGATTATATAATAAACTTAGTTTTTTTAGCACAGGAGAATCCCAACACTTTTATTTTACCAGTTTTGCTTATTTTCTCCCTGCTACCACTCTGTGTAGTGTACCATTACGAGTTCCTGTCTTACAAGGTTTTTTTTTTTCTTCTTCCTGGTAAGATGACATTAATATCCTTTTTCCTTTTCAAGTGAAAATATACTATAAGTGATCAAATCTAAGATCTGCTCAGCCTTTACCTGGCTTTTGAGATCTGTTCATGAATCTGTTGGAAGCTCAGATGCTTTCTTGGCGTTTTCTCTGCCTTCTGATAGGAAATTTTGGTTGCTATTTTTAGCTTTTCAGACTGCTGGCAGCAAGTACGAAGCCTTCGGGTTTCAAATCAAGGCATGCTGTAGTTCTCTAATTAAAAGTGTTACGTGTGTGACTCTGCCAGCTCAGATGAATAATTTGTTGCGCTACAAACAGTAGCAAATTGCAGAAATGATTCACCTGGACTTTTTGGAAAAGGTTATTTAGAAAGCTTAAAATAAATTATTTTGAAATATTAAAGCCCTTTTAAGAATGGAGACCAAGAACCAAAACAGGAAGTTATTAGTATGACAAATATTTTCCCTTAAAACCTTTCGTGAAGTTAAAATAATTGACGAGCTTCTGTCATTGTCCTTCAAGTTGGCTACGCTCCTTTTAACATACTATGAATACCTAGGCTTGCATTCTTCTAGAGAAGGTGTTTCAAAATGAATTTTAGAAATATGAACCTTTGTGTGAAGTTTTCGACAATGCTGACAAGCTCCCTGTGGAAATTTAAAAACTGGTTAATTTTGGGTTTCAGAAAATCAACTCACTGAAGCTGAAGATCTGATTTCACTCTTTAGTTCTTTTGTGGTATAGTAAGCAATTTAGAGAAGATGAACGACCAGGAAAGTAGTATTGATGACAAGATCCTCAATATGATGTCCTTTAGTGTTAAAAATATTGTCGTACAGTGGTGCACTGATGCGAAAGATACTGACACACAGGGACACACATGCAGATAATGTGAGCGATGGGTTGGTCCACAGCTGAATGAAGCCAGCGATGAAGAAGTGCAGCCTGGTGCCTTGGTGGATAAACAAATGGGTGTCTCTTAGTCATCACCTCCTCAGTCCTAGGCACAAGGCACAAGGCCCTTCCAATTTTCTGGCTTCTCCAAACCATGACCTTGAGTAAGGAAAAAAATAATGTTTTTCCCCAAACTTATTAGATGGGTAGACTTGGGTTGAATACTAAGGTATTCTGGTTTAGTTGCTATGGAGATTTCTACACACACGCACACACACACACACACACTCTCACACACACAAAGAGAATATGAATACCATGGAAGGTGGCTAGCCAAAGAATACAAAATGCATTATGTTATTTTGGTCTTTCTGCCTGGATTCTTCTAATCCCATTTTTTGACTAGGAAACTAATTCTTTGTGCAACTCGATTTCAGATGAAGCACAGACTTTCAGACAGGTCTAGGTGTAGAAAGGTTCTGTGTGGTACCCTTTCAGCTCTGTGCTGTGTTTGTGTTGGAACAGAAAAGTACTCCTGAGTTTCTCTGGGTCGGTGGGGGTGAGGGCGAGCTGGCTGAGCTGGCCTGTGAGTTCCTTTCCTCTCTATCTCATCCTTTCCCCGTCTTCTCTCTTGCCTGCTCCCCTGCCTGTCTGTCTTTCTGTGCTGGATGCCAGTTGCACTTCCAAAGCCCTGCTCCATTGTCTGTGTGAACTCCCAATAGTCATGACTCATTTCCTTGCAGATTCTCCTGTGGTTCTTTGTGTTCCCTTTGTATACAAATTAGGTCTCTGAGACACTTCAAGATTTCCAGTGAAGTATTTAGAAAGAGTCCATAAGCATCTTCTTCTCAAGCAGCTTGTGTCTTCCTGGGAAATACGCTCACCATGAGGATGATATTGAGTTTTTACCTGATGGATAATGTGACTGGATGGGAAAGCAAGAGAGCAGGCTTATCTGGGTCTGGTTCATGTTGCTATAACAAAATAGCTGAGGCTGGCTGATTTATAAAGAAAGTATATTGGTTCCCCCCCCCCGTCTTTATTGTTTTATTTTAATGGTACTGGGGATGCTGTGCAAATGCTCTTACTGAGCTACATCCTCAGCCCAGATTTTTATTGAGCTCACATTTCTGGAAGTCCAAGAGCACAGAGCTGCTGTGTGCTCTGGTGAGGGACTCAGGTTGTGTCAGTGCATGGTGGATGGTATCACATGGTATATGAGGGAATGGCAAATGGGTGTGTATGGAAGAAAACAAAGCAGCAGGGGGTACCTTTGCCTTATAAGAACCTGATCTAACTAAGTCCTACAAGACCTAACTCACCTCTGAGAGACCTCATCCAGTCTCTTGACAGACATTCATCCATTCAGGGGGTCAAGCCTGTATGACTTCAATATCTTACAGTTGTCCCACCACCTCTCAGGACCATTACATCAGGAATCAAATTTCAACATGAGTTTTGGTAGAAAAGAACCGTAGCAAGGCTGTAAAATGCCCACTGCACATTGATTCCCAAACTTGGGAGCCAGAGGGTGACACGTTCTCTGTTTTCCGCTTGTGGGAGGGCATGCTCCCTTTCATTTGGGACATGCGTAAGTTAAGTAACATCTATGAAGCCATGCAAAGAACATGGTGAATGACTTTCCAGTATCTTACGGTGAGTCAAACTGAGAGTCATTTCAGCGTGATGCATAGAGTTTACTTTCTGTGACTGTAGCCATTCTAAGGAAATGATGTTCACGGCTGTGGCAGCAGATAGTGGGATGCCTGGTGGCTGGGTGCATTGTCCCTCATATCACACTTTTGATAGTGGAATTTTAGAGTTGCTTAAGAGTATGATTTCATTTAGCAAATACATATGGAACACTTGTTTTGTTCTGGGTATTGTGACAATTACTGGAGATACTGAGGCATAGTCCCTGCCCACAAAAGGCTGAAGATAGCCTGGCGGGTGAGATGTATATCCATGCAGACATGAAGACAGGACAGTAAGGCAGAAGGAGAAGTAGGCAACACTTAAGAGTAGAGATGTCTGTTGTGTTAGCGTCTACAGGAGATCTTTTCTCCTGATCACTATCCTAAATATTTGGAGATGAGATTGGAGGTCCTCAAATTCTTGTCTGTGGACCAAATCCTGCAGGCTTTCTAGGTTTGTATGATCATTGAAATCAGTGCCTTTTACACTTTTAAATGACCGGAAATTAAAAAAAAAGTCACGAGGGGGATATAGTTATGTGCCACAGACCACGTTTTAATCAGTGATGGGCCATACATATTTCAGTGGCCCTATATAAGATTTTCTTGCCTACTGATGTTGTGGCTGGTTTAGTTTGTATACATACATTCTATGATGTTTGCATAATGATATGATAGCCTAGCGATACATTTCTCAACATGTATCCCCCTCATTAAGCAATAAATAACTAATAATTTGTGCCATGTAAAAATCATATGAATTTCAAATTTTAGTTTTCATGAATAAAGTTTTATTGGAACAAAGCCATACTTGCTCATATTGTCTGTGCTTGCTTTTACACTACAATAGCATAGGTGAATCTTCATGACAGAGTGTATGGCCCTCAAAGTCTAAAATATTTATTATCTGACCTTTTATAGAAAAAATTTGCTCCTGTTGAACTTGGAGTTATCCAATACTTAAGGTACTAACCTGTCTGATGTGCTTTCTCCTCCATGAACACATACCTACTCAGTTGTAATTGCCACCATTTCCTTCTCAATCCATCCATCCACCCATCCATCCATCCATCTATCCATCTATCCATCCATCAATCCATCCACCCATCCACCCACCCATCCACCCACCCACGCACACATCCATCCATCCACCCATCCATCCATCCATCCACCCATCCATCCATCCATCCATCCATCCATCCATCCATCCATCCATCCGTTGATCCTTCTTTCCTGGCCATGATGGCATCAGCTGTTCTTGAAGTTGTTCGTGGAGTTGTTACTAACAGTTGCTATGGGTAGGGCTGTATTTTCCGGTATATATAAGGCTGATGTCTCAGTGTTTTCACAGTTCCATTGTCCTTTGCTCAAACACACCCTTCTTTACTCCCCAATACCAGCTTCTGTTGCTGGTAGCAAGGTCATTCATTTGCTTCCGGCAGAGACTTTGAAGGACTTCTTATTTGTTCACAATTTTAGCTTGCAAAATGGAGCCCCATTCGTTAACCTGTAAGAGAGCTCTCTACAAGCATGCATTTATTTGTGTATGTATGTATGTGTGTATATTTTGAGACAGGGTCTCGCTATGTAGTTCAGGGTGGTCTTGAACTCACTATGTATCCCAGACTGACCATGAACTCTCTTCCATCTTCCTGTCTGAGCCTCCCAAGTGCTGGGATTATAGGCGTGCACCACCACGCCCAGCTGGAAATTTTATTTTTAAATGGCCCTTGGCTTAGCAAATTTATTCCACCTGGGCTACTTTTACTTTCGGTAATCCAGAGAAAAGTAATACAATGCAGTAAAGGAAGGCAGCGATGGGATCTCTAATCTTCCTCTAGGCGCTGGGAATACTGTGCAGTTTACCATGGAATTACTCAGAAAGCTATTGGGCAATGCATGAATTTTTATCTTCCTGACATAATGGAGCCATGTATGAAGTCAATGCAAATGAGTCAAGTTGGCTTGCATGTTTGGTCGTCATCGTGGGGTCTTTTTGCTCTAGCTTTTGCTCACGGTGTTTCTTGAAACTGAACACCATTGATTTCCTTCAGCAGAATGTTTTAACAAATCCTCAGGAGGAGGCTTTTCTTCTGTGGTTCCGTTGCATGTCGTGTGGTTTCAGAAACACTTCCTCAAAACCAGAGCGCCTTCTTGGGGAGAATTCTAACAGCATAATCAGGACGCTGGTGAGGGAATCTTTAGCCACAGCTCTGTTTTCAGCTGTTAATTCTGGGATGCTCGGCATCCTCCTAGAAGACAGAAAAGCTAAGGCTATCACTGGATGGTCACTCAGTGTATGGAAAAAGGAAGACAAGGATCGGTTAAAAAATAAGGATATTAAGGCAGGAGAAAGTGCAGCAGGTACAGTTTTAACAGCTGTAATTGGAGAAGGCTTAGGAGCTGACAAAACATTTGTGGGCAAGTATGTGGATAGAGGAGGGCTGTCAGTCACAGGGCTGATCTTTGGTTTTTCTTATTCCTGCAAAACAATAACAACAACAATGAAACCTCTTAAAAATACCCCTAGATCTGGTATTGATATAGGGGAATGAAACTCCCAAGCTACTAGATGTTTGGCACGAATTCGTGTTCTCTAAAATTGAAGAATGAATTTTAGGAACAATGGAGATTATGAGCAGGATATATTTATTGAGAGAAAGAAAGCTTCTGTCCAAGAGAGAGACAGAAGGGTTCCTGAGTGAGTTGCCAAAGATTCTGGCTTTTCTAGGGCTTTTTATAGGGTAAAGCCACGAGGTGAAATGGGTCCAAGTTGGGGAAAACCTGGGAACTCACAAGGTAAACGGGCATGAGGTGGGATAGAACTATGGTCAACCAATAAGGTTAAATTTTCAGGTAAAATTGACCAAATCAGGGACGAATAGGGAAGCGAGTCACATAGTGAGCATTCTTAAGGATCAGTGACTCTTCCTATAGGGCATTGGGATGGTCAAGGTGATCCATACCTATTTAGAATGTTAATCCCTGATGTTTCTACTTAGGGTGTGGTTGTATTTGTTTTGCCTTTTGTCTTGAGATCTGGCTTATGGCGGGAGGTGTCTGTCTCCTTCAAGGTCACAAGACATCTGGTCCTATGTGTCCACTTTCTCGAGGGCCTGGCCCTATCTGACTGCCTATAATATTTCTAAGGAACTCAGCTGCCTGTAACAGTATGGTGGAGAACACCTATAATTCTAGCTTGTTACTCAGGAGGCTGAGGCAGGAGGATCACAAGTTCAAGGCTAGCCTGGGCCACTGTCTTGGAGTGGAATGGAGTAGGACAGAGTAGAATTGAATCCCTGGAAAACAAAACATTCTGGAAAAACCAAAACATCACCAGATACACAAAATCTCAGTCCTATTAACACTGCCAGTCCTACACCAAAACATCCATTAGAGAGCTCAATGTCCTATTCTATTGTCTGGATCCTAACAGCAAACACAGCAGTGAGGTTGATAAGAAAGATACAGTAGTGAGTGCTTGCCGCTTCAAGAGGTGATAGATGAGCATTTCTTTGAAAGTAGTTGTGGCCTTTGTTACAGTTTGTGTCTAGGTGGCCCCCAAGCCTCATACAGTCATGGAGGTGGCTGAATCTAGCATTTGAGATTGGTTCATTGTCTAGGGCTGGGATTAGCAGTGTGAGTGCTGCACCCACCCAGGGGTGGAGCTGGCATACTATATAAGGGAGGGAAGAAGGCGTGTTTTCCCCTTTTTGCTTTTCTGCTCTTCTTGCTTGCGGGCTGCCACGATGGCTGCCCCTCAGCCACGCCACCCTCCCTTGGAGCCAGCTGAGTATGGACTAGAACCTCCAAAACTATAAGAAATAAACCTTTCCTTCCTTCATGTTGGGCATCAGGTATTTTTGTCTCAGCAATGAGAGAAAAGTAACCAAGACAGCCTTATTTGTGGATCGCAGATCCATGATTCACTGTGATGAGAAGGGTGAGTGTTGGGCTGATGGTCTGAATCTCTGGGCTCAGTATGGGGTATGACAGCTGTATCCTTCCCACTTCCTCTCTGGTGCCTCTGGAGTGGAAGCATCAGGTCCATAGTTTATCTGGTCCAGTGACATCAGAGAGAATGGGGGATGATGGTGGGAAATGTGAACCCACTCCTGAATGCTTCTTGCATGTTTAAATAAAAGCACAGGGAAAAAATTATATATATATATATATATATATATATATATATATAGTGTGTGTGTGTGTGTGTGCATGTGTGATCAGTGTGTATCCACACACCTACATGCATGTATATATGTGTGTGAATATAAACTAAATGCATACACACATCTATCTACCTGTCACCCACTGATCCATCTACTCATCCATCCATCTTCTATCTGAAAATAGCCCTCTGAATCTATAACCAGATATTGTCCTGTTCTTTTAATAATACTAGGAGATAAATGTCTTAAGACCTGTGCATATCCTTTAGGACTAATAAGGTATCATTAAATGTCTCACTTGCTGGGCTTCTGAGGAGTTTAAGAAAACAGTGATTTTAGACAGGATCTCCAAAGGCTTTCTTGTTTGTGGAGGGGAGTTAACATTCGGTGGGAAATAATTCTGTACAAGATAGTTTAGTTTTCATGTAAATTTTATAAACACTTATTTTTTAACCAAAAATTTTTTCCTTTATTTTTTATTTTGAAAGACAGTTTCACTAAGTTGCTAGGTTGCTCAGCCTGGGCTTGGACTTGTGATTCACCTGCCTCAGCCTCCCAGAGTGCTGGAATTACAGGCCGGCACAACCACACCTGATGTCTGTGAATGCTTCTTAACTTGGGAAACCTGCCGCCTCTCCAGACAGGAATGCATGAACACACAGCCTTGTGGGTATTACAAGAGTGGGGTGCTTCTGCTCCCCTAGGGCACCCTCGTGTCTTCAGACACAGCCTCCTCCCTACTGTCTCAAGCGAACAGTTGGGCCTGACTTTTATGGATTATATTTTTGCTTTCTTCACACATTTACTACTAGAGTGCACACGCCTTGTGCTGGAGTTTAGTTTTGCTTGTTCCTGAACTGTGAATGAATGGAGTCACGCTTTATTAAGTGTGCTGGGTCTGGATTTGACAACTGCTGGGGGCAGCGATGAGATCATGTGTCTTATGTGTAGCTGTAGCTTGTACACTTTTCATTATTGTGTAGTTTCACTGTATAAATAGACTATAGCTTTGTAGTCTGTTCCATTGCTGATGAGCATTTGGGTTTGTTCCAGGGCTTGGCTATGGAGAATAGTACTGCAGTGGTCATTTCTGGATATGGTCCCTGTGTTCAGAGCATGCAGTTTTGGGGTATGTCCCTGGGAGTGGAATTGCTGACTCTTCATCTTGAGTGGATAGAGCAGTTGACCCAATTACACTGTCTGTTGTCTTGTAAGAGAATTCCTGTTTGCGTCAAGTCCCCAGGGAAGCTCTGGAATTATTAATCATTTTGACTGTAGCAATTCTGCTAGTAGGTGATTTGCTGGTTTTAATTTATATTTTCTTGAGAATCAGTAAAGTTAAGCCCTTTTCTTTTTTTTTTTTTTTTTTTTTTTTTTGGTCTTTTTGAGACAGGGTCTCCCTATGAAGTTCAGGCTGGCCTTGAACTCACTTTGTAGCTCAGGCTAGTCTCGAACTCACTATGATCCTCCTGCCTCAGCCTCCCAAGTGCTGGGATTACATGGTGTGCCACCGTGCCCTGCTACCATTCATGGTTTTATTGGCCCTTTGAACTGTCTATTCAGTCATTTTTCATTTTTTTATATGAAGTTGATCTTTTTCTTGATTCTATTCTACATATATATACATATATATATATTTTTTTCTGGCTAATATACCTTTGTTGGTTCATGAATTGTAAAGTTTTTACCTTTATTTTGTTTTCTACATCTGTCCTATTTAAAAAAAAAATCTCTCCCTGATTCCAGATTACCCGCAGTTACCTTAGATTACAAAATCATATATATGAGTGTGCTTGTGTGTGTATAAAATCTTATGATTTTATCCCTTCTAGCATCATCTAAGTATGTTAGAGTGTTTTAACGTTTTATTTCACCCTAGTTTTTATGATATTATTTATGGTAAATACTTTTGTTTTGATTTATTTTAAGCCTCCTACAACTGCTATTAGTATTTGTATCTTTGTCTCGAATGATCTTTGTTTCTGATGAAATCGAATTCTTGGCTGGCAGTGATTTTTCCTCCGACGCTTAGGCGACGTTAGTGTGTCCTCCTCCTGCTGAAAACTCGCTGTCAGCCTCACTGCTGCCTCTTTGTAAATCATCCATCTTCCTCTTGTGCTTGGTGGTTTTTGTCTCTGTCTTTGGCTTTTCCAGTAGAACCTTTTCATTTTTCATTTTCGGTTGGGGTTTGTAGCACTTCTTGGATCTGTGGATTTGTCTCTTTTGTGCATTTGAGGTTGTATTTGCAGCCTGCATTTCCTCCATGCAGTCCCACCCCCTGCCCTGCATATTAGACCTTTTCCCAGTATTTGCTATACTTGCAGCTTCTCTTTCCTTTTACTTGCTGTATTTCTTGACCATCTATGCCTCATTCTGCCAAACTGAAACACTATTTACTTGCTCAGCAGATGTTTTTATTTTAGGCTCTACCTGTGCTGAGCACTGACTTAGGTACTTAGAGTTCTTCACAGAGCCAAAAGGAACCCCTTGTCTTTGTGAGTTTTCATTACAGACAAGTGATTGCTCATTAGCGGTACTCATTATTCATTAATATTCACTTTATATTAACTGGTGGCATTTAACTTGATGGTACAGGGGGTGAGAAGGTACGAAGGCAGTGTGCAGTGGCTTTGCGTGAACAGGGAGTTCTGGAGAGGAATGGATCGAGTTGGTATGGTCAGGAGCAGATACCATTCAAATGAAGACCAAAAGTGCGTAGCAATGTTCCAGAAAGAGGGAGTGTGTCTGGAAAATTCAGGGAGCATCAGGAAGGCCACGAGTGGACCCAGGAGCGGGAGACAAAGCAGAGAAGGAATGACAGGCGGGAGGATGACAGGCCGTGTGGGTCCCTCTGAGGACTTTGGCTGGTACCCCACGCAGAGGAGGGCTGGAGTCCGCTTTACAATTTAAAAGCTCCCTCTGGCTCTGGGGGCAGAATGGGCTACAGAGAGGCCAGGGTAGGAACAGGGACACTTTTGTAGGAAGCTTTGCTGTGATCTAGTAGAGAGAGAATTGTGCTAAGAGTATGGTGGCAGCAGTAACGGCAGTGAGAAGAGACTCAGGTTTGCACAGGTTTGGAAAGCGGATGCAGCCAAATTCGGTGCAGCCTGTGAAAGAAAGAGAAGTTAGGTCAGCTCCTGTCTTCTGACCTGGACAGTTAGGAGGGCTGAGTGGTCCTTAGACCCCGGCATAGGTGGAAAGCTGAGTGAGTGTGGATGGCCCTCAGAGTCACAGCGGCAGGGATCTCCAACGCCTGTGGTTGACTTCTCTAGAAGCAGTGTATGAGATGGGATTTAGGTGGTGCATACTGGCTTGGGGTCACCATCTCCAAAGGAAGGGAAAGAAACAGGCCTGGACAGTGGGGTCAAACAGTGATGCAGGGCAGTGTATCAAGTAGCCCTGGTACCAGCAGTGCCCATCAGAGTTGTCCTGCGAAGCCCATACAGCTGATCTTCCCTCTCTGCCACACTTGGCCACTTTATGGAGCCTCCCCGATGCTGTTCTCCGTAGCTGAGACAGATCCTGAAGAGCTGACCGCTGGAGGCTTCCTGTTAACCTCAGCCCTCACAATGGACAGCAAGTCCTTCCTTGAAGTAGGATCTGGGCAGCGGATCTGTCTCCCACCCTGACCCAATCAGCGTAGATAGAAAAGGGCACCTCTGTCTCTTTCAGGGCCTGGAGCTCTCCAACCTGATGAGGTCAGGGGGAACAGAAGGAACCAGGGAAAATGGCTAGCAAGGCAGAAGAAAGGTCAGAAGAATCATGGTGTCTTGGAAGCCAAGCAGAATGAGTAACCCATGCTCGTGTTGGATACTGCAGATGTGATGAGTTTAGTAAGATGGAGAATGAGAAAGCAGTGGAGTTACTAGTTAGAAGGTCATGAGTTCCCTTGAGAGGAACATGCAGATGAGTAGACTTCCTCACTGGAGCAGGCTCAAGAGAGAATGGGAAAAAAACAGAATGGCAGATAGAGACAGTTGTGTGTTTTTCTGCAGAAGACCAGAAGAAACAGCATATTTTTATACTTGCAATTTGGCGATAGAGAGGGGGCAGAGAAAAATTGCTGGAATACTGTCTTTGAGTGAGTGGGGTGTGTGGGGATGGGTTCAAGTCACAGTGGGTGGGTTGGTTTTCAGTGGGAGCAGGTGGGAAGGTGTAGCATAGGGTACAGGCAGAGCCTTGTCAGGGGCATATACGGTCTCAGAAGTTTGTGATCGTTCTCTCCGATTGCTTCATTTTCTCCAGAGAAGGAGGAAAAATGGTCATCAGTGGAGAAAAGAGATGGGGAGAAATTATTGGGCATTTGGGAAAGGAAGATGCATTATGCAGGGCTCTCTAGTGGAACAGAATCAATAGAAAATGTATGTACAGTTATGCAAGTTTATCAGATAGGATTAGGAGATAAGAGGTGAAGTAAAAGGCCCAGAGGTGGGAGAAGCCACAGTGGTCAACTGTGCGGTGTAGAGATGGAGGTTCGTAGCTGCTCAGCCACAGAAGATGGGCGCTGCAAGGAAGCACTGGCCCAAGGTCAAAGGCCTGGAGGCTCCTACGAGAGCTTGGTGCAAGTCTGTGTTGCAGGACTGAAGAAACTGGAGATTGACATCCAAGAGCAGTAGCAGCAAAAGATACAACTGCTTAGCAAGTCCGGAGCTCTTTAAAACAGGCACACTTCCTTCTTCTTTCCCTTTTTATTCCATCCAGGCTACAAGCCTGTTGGCTGCTGCCAACCACAACCAGGCTGAGTCTTTCCCCCTCAGTGTGCTGGTTCGTGTGTCATCCACAAACACACCCAGAAACATACTTCATTCATTCTAGTGGACATTTCATGATTGACTGTCGTGAAAGAGAAGATGCAAACTCTGTGAATGAGTGAGTGAGTGAGTGAGTGAGTGAGTGAGTGAAAGAATTGGAAATTTTGGTGTGATTGCTAATGTTAGTGGTCATGAATTTAAAGTGAGACCAGTCAGCACACTTGTGTCTTATTTTGGTGTTTGTTTGTTTTCTTAGCTACAATCAGCTATCAGCGTTCAGGTATGAACTGAGCAGTTTGTCAAATTTAACCATGTTGGTATTTTGGTCAAAAGGATGTGACCGGGTAAGAGAGGAACAAGCACGTGGAGGGAGGGAATCAACCTGTGCAGCTGATAAATGACCAAAACAAACAAACAAACAAACAAACAAACAAACTCACAGTTTGGGAAACTGAGAAGTCCAAGATGAAGGTGCTGGCAGAGTCGGAGACTTAACGAGGGCCTGGTTCTTCCCTGACTTCTGTGTCTTCAGCTCTCCGGGGTCTCTTCGTAGGGATGCTCATCACAATCCTGAGAGCTCTGGTCTCAGGAGCTGATCCCTGCAGAGGCCCCAGCTCCAAGTGCCAACAGCTTAGGGGTTTGGATTTCAGCATTTGCAGGGGGACACGAACACCTGGATACTGGGGCAGATATGAGGAGTGGGCAAGTTGGATGGGAGGTGGTGGTGGGCCGAGGTGGATGCCCTGGTGTTAATAGCACACAGGACTTACTGGTGGGATCTTTTTCTTTTCTGCTAACAGCCCGTGTGCCTTGAAAATTTTTACTGATTGTTACATGACTTGAAAATATCAAATATTTGTGTATTATTGGGAAAAATGCATATTTCTCCCCACTCCATTTCTTTTGTTGATGTTTGCAGGTGGCAGAGAATTTTCCTTTTGTGGTTAAAGAACAGGCCTCAGATCTGGGGGTTTGGATCTGGCTTCTGCACTAGAAGTACCATCACGGGGTAACAGGTCACTGTTACTCAAGTCACCAAACAGCTGTTGAGGATCTGCAGTGTGCTAAGGGCTCTTCTAGGCCCCTGAGACAGAGGTATAAGCAAGCAAATGCGGTCAGAGTGCCTGAATGGAGTTTATATTCTAATGTGGGAGAGGAAAAATAAACAAGAAATATAGTAAAAGAAAATAGCAAGGAGAAAGGCATAAAGCAGGGAAGTAAGAAAAGGACTGCACCAGGGGGGAGGAGGAGAGGTGGTAGGCTGAGGGATTGGTGGAGGGACCACATTGAGAAGGTGACGTTGAAAAAGACCTCAAGTCCTCCAAGGACACATGTATACGTAGGACAACAAGAAGCCCACGCGGGAGCAAATAGAGTGAGCTGGAAGCAGGTCCTTATGAAAACAAAAACCCACATTAATGCTGAAAGTCAAGAATATTGCTTTTGGTTATTGCTACAGAGTCAACAGTATCCATGTGCCACTGTGTGTCTGTCTACCAGACTGCAAATAGCAATTTAGGAAGAGGCACCTAGGAGCTTCTGGGGAGTCGAGGAGACCTGTCTGGTGTTTCTGCAAGAGGCTGGTGACCTCAGAGGAGCCTACCTGACTCATTTTTGCGATGGAAAGTTATGCGCGTAAAGGATTACAGCTGATCTTTAATGGGCTGAGTTCATTTGTGGTGAGAGAAAGAACAAAGGCTCCCTTTGGGAGGGGTGAGAATGGGAACTGTAAACCCAGCCTTACTAAACAAGGTGCGCGAATTCGTTGAGATGGAGAAAGGAAACGATGGCAATGGTGATGGCTTAGCTCGGTCTCAGCCAGCGTGCAGGGAGGACTCAGCCTAGCAGATGGGTGGTGGCATGGTTCAGTGCTAGGAAACTCTTCTTAGAAACCAGACCTCACGGAGCAGAGGACTGAGCTTTGCTGGCTCAGCTGATGCGGTGATGTGTTTATCAACCTGCTGTTTGTCAACAGCCTGAGCCTATCCCGCATCAGGAGGCATGCGTGCGTAACTCTGGTCCCTGTGCCAGCAATGGTGTGTCATCCCCCTGAGTCACCCACCTTGTTTACCGGGGAGTCTGGAAGAGCTCGGGCTGGATGAGGTACTAACAAGATTCTCTTCATTGTGTTTCTTTTGACTGGGAACGAACACGAGCACTTGTGGGAGGTATTGTAAATAGGTCAGTATAATACACCCACCTAATGCTTCATTATCTCAGCCCAGACCTCTTGCAGGAGGCCTCAGTTCTGGAAAGGGGCCCAGGGAGTACATTTGCAGATTTCCTCCACATGCAAGGTGCATAGTCTTTGCCGATTGCCCAATTTAATGTGCTTACTGGGTACACTCATTGTTCTCAGATGCAGTGACGATTAACTCCAGGAACTTCATGACAAATCCTAAAATACGTTGCCTGCCTGCTACATTTGGTTTTGAGGTAGAGCCGTGATACCTGTGGACACACGCGGGCTTTGGGATTCACAGTAGGTGCTCTGACTTTGTGAAGCTAGAGCCCAGCAACAGTGGTAGAAGAGATGCCGACAGTAAGAACATAAAGAAATACAGCACACGCGAGGATGGCGAGGTTGGTGAGGAAGACAGGGCAGTCTGCATGAGGTCTGGAGGTGGGGAGAACTGTGCCCCAGCTCCAGAGAGGCTAGAATTTTGGACCTGTCTCTTGCTTTTGAGTGGCCCCGGGCAGTTTTCTTAATCTCTGCGTGCCTCACTCTATCTGTAAAAGTCATCTGTGGTAATTTCTTCACTGGTCATGAGGGTCATGTACACAGATGGACAGCCAGTCCGCTGCGTAGTGGTTTTTCACAGAAAGCGTGGTCAGGAAATGTCAGTGACTCACTGACATTGAAGTTGTCCCCATGAGGCTTGTGTCGTGTTGTTCCGTTCTCGTTTCGCAGGTGAGGGATGGAGGCTTTATGGAGATTAAATGATGATCATGTGACTAGAGAACGGGCTCCCGGTAGATCTAGAGTTCTCTCTTGGACTTCCTGCACCCCTGTGTGTGTCTTCACCCCCTCAAGCAGTTGATGAGGTACACGTGAGTGTTTTCTATAAAAATGTGTCCTGTTTAGTTATTTTTTTTTATTGATAATTTGGGTTTGATTCATTCCTCCATATTTACGCATCTGAATTCCTGCGCAACCCTTTCTGGTTTCTCCTTGGACTGTGAAATCTGGGACTGGGGTGTGTTGGTGGGAACGGATCCACGGTGGAGATGTTCCATACAAGCTGTGACACCGGGCGTAATGTCAAAAGGTGTGCCCCGTTTATCGTTGTAATTTTGAAAGATTGAATTTGACAGTTGAGCCATTCCCATTTCATCTCTCTTACGATCAGAGAGAATTGCTCTTCTCAGTATGAGGTGAGGATCACAGTGACGGGTCAGGGAAAGGAGACACTGTAAGGCCTGGTTACTGTGCGTCGATCAAAGCGTGATTCTTTTTGCTTTTAGCATCAGTGATGTTCAGAGGTTCAGTGCTCCATCTGAGCCACATGGCGAGATCGTTTCTTTTGAATCTTGAGAAAACAATTGCAGTAAAATCCACACAGCATGTAGTTCACCATTTAAAAACTATTTTAAATATATAATTCAGTGTCAATTACATTTAAAATGTTGTGTAACCACCATATGCTGAACACAACAAACATACTCTGTGTTCAAAACTTTTTCATGTAACTGTGCAATATTCGTCTTTTTTGCATCTGACTTATTTCATTTAGGATAAGATGCCAATATGTATATGTACCAGTTCCCCAAGATGTGTGTAATTATCATGAATCCCAAACATATAGTACTAAAATAAAACTCAGATTTACAAAGATCACATGCAGCGTGTAGTAGCGTGCGTTGGGACTGCACGGTGTGGATGTACTCCGGTACATTTCGTTCATGTGTTTTTCTGTTGGTGGGCACCAGGGTTATTTCTACCTTTCAGCTATTGTGAATAATGCTGCAATGAACATTCACGGCCAAGTGAAAATGACAGTGTTCTGCAGCATTTGAGGAGACACATTTTGATTGGTTGGGGTTCCAGGAGCAGGACTTAGAGGAGTCTGTCCCTGACTGTGTTGCAGCTCTGACCTCTTGGGCACGTGTGAACCTGTCCAGTGTTCCCACCGGGCTTCCCTGAGGTCTTGCTGAGCCTGCTGCTGAGTTTGACTGGGAGGAAGCTGGCAGTGGGGAATCACTTTGCCTTCAGTCATCCCGACTTAACTGTGTCGTCCTTCCCAGATCTCTGAGCCTGGGGTTTGCTTGTGTGGGGCTGAGCCAAGACATTTCTCATGCATTCATTTATTATGGTTTGTGTTTTAGGTTTAGACAGGATATATGTATATGTATATATATATATATATATATATTTATTTATTTAATTTTGTATATGTTCTCTGAGCTATGCTGAGGCCCTAAATGTATATACATATACTGCATTTGATGTTAAGGGGCAATTGAGTGGTGGAGCACAGGACAGACTTCTTTCAGTAGGCCCAGGTCAGGGTGGCATTGCTTTTCTGTACTCTGTGGACATGAGCAGTGACTTCATGTCTGACTTCAGATGGATAATTAATATGTGAGACTCTCTTTCTGCTCTTACATTCATGAGCCCATGGCCTTTATGTGGCTTTTATACCAGAGGATCCCAAGCTCTAGACCATGAACTAGTCCTGGTGTCCAAGGTCTGCAGGTGATGATTGGGGTGAGCACAGCTTCTCTGTATTTAAAGGTGCTCCCTATGGATTGCTTTGCCGCCTGAGCGCTGCCTCCTGTTAGATCAGCGGCGTTGGATGCTCATAGGAGCTTGAACCCTGCTGTGCACTGTGCATGTGAGGGATCTAGGTTTTGTGTTCTTTTGAATCATCCTGACCCCTCCCTTTGGAAAATCGTCTTCTGTGGAACCAGTCCCTGGTGCCACAATGGGAAGGCACTGGTGACTTATGCTACCTCAAGTCATTTGATATTTTGAGATATTTGTGATTGAAAATAATCTTTCCATTAGGGAAAATGCTGCCAAGTGCCCTGAGCAGCCATAAAAATCTAACATCTACATTCTTAGATAGAAAGGTAAGACAATTCTCATTAGTATGTTTTCCAACCATTATTCCTGAGACGTCACCTAATTTTAATTGATGATGTGCCTGTCATGATCTGAGAACACTGTACATTGTCACGCATTACTAACAGGTCTGTGGGCATGGTCCTTTTCGTCACCACTGTGCCTGAGTGCTTGGTGTCTCCTTCCTGTCCAAGTTCTCATCCTTTACCTCCTTTCCTTGCAATATTCTGTGATATGTTTTGGTCTGGAAAACATGAAATGACAGTTACTCCTATATTTTAATGTAAAGCAAAAATCAAATTGATTCGAGTGCATGATTAGCAAAAAGCAAATCTACCTAATTGGTTAGCCTTGGTGAGTGCCAGCAGCCTGTGTGACCGTCACTAGGGGCAGCTTGCTACCATCCAACCATAGGGGCTTTGCGGAAGACTTCTGATCAAGTGTGTCTGTGGCCTTGAGGACTCTGGGGTCTCTCTGTGACCCTGCGGTCTTGGAAGGGCCCCTGCTATCCCATCCAGCATGGGCCTAGTGCCTGAACTGCACTTTACCCATTATCAAAACAGCAAGATTAACATAAAAGCATCAGGAATGCTGAGATAGTCTGAGATACCGGCTTGGCTTAAGTCCTGATTGAAAAGAGTCTGGGCATGTTGAGTGTTCCTTCTCATCTGGAGAAAGCCTTGGGCTTGTGCCCAGGACGAGGTCCGTGAACACAGGCTTCCCACTGCACTCATCATCTCTTTCCACTTCCCATGCACTAAAGGGGAAACGAAAGGCTCGCTCTAAATAATCAATCTGGTGGTCGGTGCAGCCCAACCTGAGCCCGGTCCTCTTATGTCATAGCCTTATCTCTCCCATGACCAAGTGAGACTGCCCCATGAGGGTGCTCTCCAGCCCAGCTTTGTCAAAGATCATGAGCTTTTGCTGCCTACATGTACACTGTTTGCAGAGAGGGCAGCACCAGAGTTCGAAATCGACCTCTTACTTTCTTATGTTAGTTCCTCTGCATTCTTACGTTCAGTGCCAGTGACAATTCGTATAGCTCCTGCTGCCAAGCAGAGAGGTGTCGGAAAGATCCCACACCAGGGAAGCCCAGATGCTCTCCTCCCATGAGCCACATGGACTCTTGTGCAAAGCGCCCCGCGCCCTGGCATCTGCTGCACGCTGTGTGCGCGGGCGGCGGCATCTGGCCCCGTATGGTTCATCGCTGGTCGGTGCTACGGGCTCACAGCTCTTCCTTGGCCTTCTTTGTTACCTTTATCCTTTGGTGATATTTCCTTCTTCTCCCCTCACCCTTCTGGTTACAGATCACGGGAGTCATAGGTGTGGGACCACCCACCAAAGAGTCCCGAAACTCATGACCTTGGTTTATTAAAGCCATTCTTCTGCAAGGAAATCTTAAGTTGGGTAGTGATAGCGACGGGGCTTTTAAAATCCTGGAAAAGTATAATTGGAAGATAGAACTAGGAAGCCACACAAAATTAAATTGAGCATCATGCTTTGGTTATTGAGAAAATTAAAGCCTGTAGATTTTAAGGAACTGGCCACCTATTCCCTGCTGTGCCTTCCCAAGGTGGCATTAAAAGGCCATTAGAGTTTTCTTGACCTCTTTTTGACAGGCCTTTTTTTTTTGAGAAATATTTCTGCATAGTTGGTTAGATATTCAGTTTTCAGACAGCGCGAACGATGCAGAGTTTCTACATTTGCTTGGCACAAGGTGGAATTTGAAGTTTGCGAATAGTCTTGCATCAAATCAAATTTAATGAGGGCTGCACTTCGAGGCGCCACCTGGCAGAAAGAAGCTTGTTTGTGTCTCGTCTCCGAGAGAAGGGCGGCCTCACCCAGGGCTAAATCAAGGATTTTCAAATGCGTCCTTCTTCCTGAGCAGATCCTCAGATTCTTAAGCACAGGAGTGGGTAGAATTAGTCCATGTTGAATCCTCCAGTCAGTTTCAAATATTTAAAACGTTGATTCTGACAATCAGTGTGTAGCTAACTGCAAAGCATATTCCTGAGACCATCTGAGTTTTGCATTGTGACGCCATCAGATTAATGCGATCTATGTTTGAAATTGCAGTTTTGCATGGAAAATAGTGTCTGTTTTTTGGATTCAGAAAAGTTGAGCGTAAGTGAATGGCCTTGCTGGGCTTCACCTAATGGGCAGGAGGGGTAGGGTGTATCTCCCCAGCCTCAAAGCTGATTGGCTGTTGCTAGGTGATGCAGATGATGACATGTTGGGTTTCTTACCTTACTCCTCAACTCCCTCTGCAAGCCGAACAAGGTGGGGTACTCTCCACCGTGGCCACTGGGGTCAGATTTGCAACCTTTCGTTTGGTTGTTTCACATGTTGGGATGAAACTGCGTAGGGGTTGGTTCTGAAGGCCTTTGAACCAGAATCCATGGGAAATTGGTTTAAGGGTGACGTTAGTGTCATTCAGAATACATTTTGAAAGGGAATTTTAAAAGTCAGCTATTACACACACTCACCCACATCAGCAAGCTAAGGACTGAGTTAAAAACAATTTTTGAGGAAAATAGGCAAACTCTCTTTAGTTTTCATTTCTGAGTATAAATTCAGCTGACAAAGGGGAATAGAGAGGTTTAACTCTCTTTCTCCCAATGTCAAATGTTTTCATTGTGCTTATGTATTATGTAGTCCCCTCTGTCTGTTTAGCTAGCCCTTGTATCAGTATCCATCGATGAACTGGGGGTGGTGATGTATGCCTGTAATCACGGAATGCCTGTAATCTGGGAGGCTGAGGCAGAAGGATCACAAGCTAGCAGGGGCAATTTAGCAAGACCCTGTCTTTTTTATGTAGTTCAGATGGGCATTGAACTCACTATGTAGCCCAGGTCGCTTTGAATTTATGGAGATCCTCTTGCCTCAGCCTCTGTGTTCAAAAGCAAAAACAAAAACTAAAACAAAAACACGAAAACAAAAACAACTTGGGATGTGACACAGTGTAAAGACTGAGTTTAATCCCCAGGGCCACAAAAGAAAAAAAAGTACATTGATGATTCAAGTACCTCTCAAGGATGTCGTGGCTCCTAGTGTTTGGAAGTGTTTTTACATGCATCCTTCCTCTCCAGGTGATGCGCGTTGTTTTTGTAACTTGGCTCCTTTAGGCTGGTCTCCACCATTCTCGCCATTTTGAGCAATTGTTGAGAACAAACCGGTTGTGCGCCCCCTGCTGGCTGCATTTCTTCTGCGCAGAAACACTGTTTCACGTGCGAATTGGCTTGGGATCCTACGTTCACAATTTTCTTTTCCTAAATTCATACTTTTTTTTTTTTTAATCAACAAATCCATTGGCGTTCTGTAGGCCAAGTTGGGAAGCTGGCGACTTCTAGAAGGACAGCGTGTCTTGCTGGCCACCCACTTGGCGAGCAGAGTGTGAGGGCGCCCCAGCCCGCTGTGCTCGGAGCCGGGTTGTGATGCCGGGCCGCTCTGATGGCAGCGATGCTGTTGTGTGAGGTTGGAGGCCGCTGCCTGGGGGCGCCCGGGTTACCATGTTGGTGGTTTTGCCTGTATCAGGTCAGTCCTTCTGTCCAAGCTTTTGAAACCTGCCAGCCACTGGTGTAATCGGCAGATTCTGTATGCTAATCCTGTCCCTGCAAGTTCTGCTCTCCTGACCTCCGTGAGACATGGGGATTCTGCAGAAGCAGCACAGGGGCCTCTGTGCTCAGGCCCGAGAAATGGTGGGGACAGACTCAGTTCAATCCAGCACGCATTTACCCAGTACCTACCAGACGTGTGGCTCGCTTCAAGGGGATTCAAGATGAGCCAAAAGCTGGGCATGGTGCTGTACACCCTTAATCCTAGCAGTCTGGGAGGCTGAGGCAGGAGGAGCACAGGTTGGAGCAACTTAGGGAGACTGTCTTGAAACAAAACAAAACAAAACAAGGGCTGGGAATGTAGCTCAGTGAAAAGCCCCTGGGTTCATTCTCTAGCACCCAAAAGATGAATCGAATCTCTGTCTTCTGACTTCCTTCTGAGCAACACCCAGCAATAACAATAAGAAACCTCTTCTGTGGTATTAAATAACATCAGAAAGAAGTAAAGAAAGTATATACAGCCCTGCAGAGTTAGAAGAAACACTTTTTAAGATAGCAGAATAATGGCTACCAGAGGGAAAGGGATGGGAGATGGGAGGGACAAGTCGATGGGCTGAATAGGAAGGATAAGTTCTACTAGTGCACAGCAAGGTGACTGACGGTCGTCCATAATGATTTATTGTGTGCTGCAAAATAACTAGAAGAGCAAGCTTTGAATATTTCACTATGCAGCAAGGATCACTGCACTGATGGTGTGCTAATCACCGTGATTCGATCATTATACACTGTGTACACTGGTGAGACTGTCACACCATACCCATACATTTCCATAATTATTGTATTTGAATTAATGAAAGAAAACTTGGCCATCTTTACTTCTTAGGTCACGATGAGACCAGAAGCCCTTTGGTATCACCGCTGATCTGACGGGCTGACTACATGGTGCTCACATCCGTATCCTGTAAGTGATGCGATAAGCTGGAATGAGATTAAACATCCTTCCTGTTGCAAGCAGTTGTCGAGGGGAGAAATGACCCATGAGGCCTCTACAGATCTTCTTTTGTGTCTGTATCTTTCGCATCTCTTACTGCTCATGGGTGTCTCCTTCCCCCCACCGCACTACCTCTGATACCTGGGTGTTCGTTATGTCGCCTTCTTTCCTGATTCTTTTCATCCAAATTCATCATAGGTCATAGCCTAGCGAGGGCCCCGAAGCGCTGAGAGCCGTAACATGTGTGACCTCATCATCCACTTTCTTCTGCGTCCCGTACAGCTGGTTCTCAGCCATCAGATGCTGCATGGTGGAAAAGAAGAAGTTTCAGGCCATAGTTTTATAGGTCCCAGGAGAGTCTCTTCATAATGTCGACGATGCTCACGGGAATAAATGAATGAAATGATGGTTGATAGCCACTCCTCTATTGAAGGGTTTCTCACCAGCAGCTCTGTTGGTGTGGGGGGCTGCACAGTTCTTGGTTATCTGGGGGGGTCCTAAGCTGCTATGATGTTTAGCAGCATCCTTGACTTCTACCCCCAAGGCTGTGACCATCAAAAGTGTCTCCAGATATTGCCAGATGTTCCTTGAGATAAAGGACCACTTGCTCTATGCAAACACTTCATTCCAGAGAATTCACAGCCACACTTTTCGTGTTTGCTGTATTCATTTATGAAACAGTTATTACATTTCTGCTTATGCCAGGCTCTGTGCAAATGACCAAGAATATAAACACGCGCCGGGCACCTCTTTCTTCATGTTTTACAAGAGCACATTCGAGTCAGCCTGTCACTCTGACTGGCCTGGAGTCGTGGTGACTTCTTTAAGGACTGCTGCGTTTCTATTTTTGTAGCCTACCTCTGTGCGGAAAGTCCCTCGCAGTGTGGGTCAGTAGCCTTGGCTGCGGGCACAGCCACTAACCTTGTGAAATGATAACGTGCTATGAATTTATCATTTTCACCCACGAGTTGTTTATCCTTTTCGTGTCCCCCTCTCCCTTGTCTCTTCAGATTTGCTGTTTTCTTATAAAATTGTGGTTTCTTTCACGCTTTTGAGTCTGCCACCTGAGGCTTCATGTAACCAGTGGTCATTTAAAGTTTTATTTAACAAATACTTCCTTTTGGCCGGGGATTTAACTCAATGGCGTAAGCACCTACCTGGCAAGCTCAAGGTCACAAGTTCAACCCCTGGTTCCGCCAAATATGTCCTTTTGGAAACCAAAGTCCATTTCAGCAGAGTGACAGTCCTTAGGCTGTTTTCTGGTGAACTTGAAGTTTGCTTGTTTCCTCTTAAAACCTGCTCTCAGGAAGTCAAGTACACGACAGCTTGCTTTCTTTCCTTCCTTTCCTTCTTGTTGTAGTACCGGGAATCGAACTCAGGACCTTGTGCTTGCCGGGCAGGCGCTGTGCGGCCGAGGTCTTTCCGGGGAGGCGTTTCCACTAATCCTGAACATGTCGGTAATTGTAATTTTTTAATGCAGCATGGTGGGTGGGCACTTGGGGTTTTCTTATATTGTCGGTTCTATTTTTGTTTGCCTGAAACAGTTTGTAACAGGTTTTAAGGAGAGGCTGGCCAGCTGAAAATTTGGTTTGTTTCTTTCTTGTTCCCTACTCTTTCAAAGACCGATGTCTAGGAATCTGATCGCCACTTCATAGACTACCCAGCCTTTCTGACTGTGATGGGGGCTGCTCATCAGGGGTGAGAGATTTAGGGTTTCTAGCCTTTAAAATCCTTTTTAACAGGCATTGCTTTTTTTTTTTTTCTCTTCTGCCACGCTCCATTCCTGGACCTTTACCGTCCGCCCGGGGCGCCCACGTTGGTCCCCAGGCCTGGGCGACACCAGGGTCCGGGGAGCCCGCGCGCGAGCGGCGCGGTCGGGCGGGGGCGGGGGCGGGGGCGGGGCCGCGCGCGGTGGGCAGGGGCGGGGAGGAGCGCGGCGCACCCCGGCGGCGTCCAGATCCTCGCGCTGGCAGCTCGCGGTGACTCCGCTCCCTCGCCCGCAGCCGGCGGCCGCTTCCTCTTCCCTCTCCCGAAGTTTGGGAGGCGGGAGGCGCGAGGCCGGGCGGGCGGGCGGGCGTGAGCTGGAATTGATTCTCCGGTCCCTTCCTGCGCCTCGCGAGTCTCTCGGGGTTGGGGGCCGGCGGCCCGCGCGGCCCGGGATGAAGACAGGTGAGAGCGGGGAGTCGCGTCCTGAGGCCGGGGACCCGAGCGCCCCGAGCCCGGCGGGGTTGGCGGGGTTGGCGGGGTCGGCGAGCGGCGCCCGTGCGCCCGGGGTCCTGGCCGCGCGCACGGAGCCCGGGGCCGTGAGAGCGCGCGATCGCCCCCCCAACCCGGCCTCCTGTCAGCGGGGTCGCAGTCCTGGGGTGCGGGTGGGGAGGGCGCGGGTTCGAGGCGCCCGCCGGGGACGCATCCCGCGCGGCTGTCCCTGTCCCGCAGCGCCGGGGACCAGCGCGGTCGCATCCTTGCAGGTGACCGGGAGAGGGGCTGCGGGCCCGGGCGCCAGCGAGTCCCGGGGATCCTCCGAGGCGTCCGGAGAGGCCGTGGGGTCTCCCCGGGGCTGACTCTGCGTTTGGATGAGGCCGTCCGTCCCAGGGCCTTCGGGGCTCAGAGCTGTTATCTGTGCGTCTGGAACTTTTCCGACGCCGTCGGTGTCTCTGGGCCGCTGGAGTAGAATCTCGGAGTCCATTGCCCAGGTAGATTCGGGTCGGGCGTGGAGAGGAAGTTAGGATGGTGACGGGGTGGAGTGGGACCAACGCGAGGGGCAGGGTCCTAGCCACGGAGTTATTGTCCCAAACCGAATTGGTTTCTCACCGACACCCTTCGAGTCCGGTTGGAGATGGTCCAGGGGCTTCCTGTGATGTGCTGGGATAACCCGGTTTCATTTGTTTCCTGTCTGGTCAGTAGCAGCAGCAGTTGGAGCCAGGATTGTATTCTATTTTTTTGGTAAGCCAGTCCTTCATTGAACATTTTTAGAGATTCACCTTACTTTTAGGACAAGAAATGAAGGTGAAGAAATGTCTGGGTGGGTCTTGTGATGTTTGTAAAAAATCAGATATTCACTTAACAAGTGTTTCTCTCCCGGTGCTGGGCCGAGTGGGACTAGGAGGTGTCAGCTGTCGAGCTCTGGGTGTCAGAGCCGGACAGTCTGGCTTTCTCCCTGGTCCTGCACTTGAACCTGCTGAGGAGATAGGTTGCTGTGTCCTCCTGCTTGCCGGAAGTTAAAGACGCCTGTGTACAGTGCTATTACGCCAATCCAGACAGTCCCAGGAGAGAGCAGGTTGGGAGATCCGGGTCTGCCGCACCTGCTAGAGCCCCATGTTTGAACTCACTGGGTCCCCCAGAAAGGACCTAAAAGGTCAGGGGCACACAAACTGGGGGCCGCTTTTCCCTCCCCCAAGAACCGTCAGCCACCCCCTGACTCCACAGGGAAGACAGCCAGACTGGCTCTCATGACCCTACTGGCGAAACTGACTAATATGGAATTCTAGGAGAGGGTAATCCTTAGCTAGAGAAAGGGGAACAGGCGGATCACATACGAAAGGTTTTTAGCTATCGTCTCTTGGAACCGTTAGAAGATGATCAATGCAGGCCCCTGAAATTGGGGCTGCTTCTACCATGGGCCCATGATGTAGGTGTAAGAGACCATTGGGTCTCTCCGCTCCTAGTAAACAGTCTGGTTTGGTTCCAGCTGTTTGTATTCTTTCTTTTTTTTTGTAAACTCGTACATTCAATTTGTTTACTAGACATAGGATGACTAAAATTATTAGTAGTACTGTGTTAGTATTGCTATTGGTGCTTCAGAGACTTGAACCTTAAGCTTCACTCTTGTAGACAATGCCAGTCCTGTTTAAATTTTATTTTGAGGTAAAGTCTCCCTAAATTGCCCAGTCTGGCCTTGAACTTGCAGACTTCCTGCCTCACCCTCATCGGTAGCTGGGATTACAGGCATGTACCACTGAGCCCAGCTAAATTATTTGGTTGTAGTCACTAATTTGTGTGGGATTTTTCCCACTTTGTATAAGGTTTTATATTTATTGACATAAAGTTGTGCATAATATCCTCTTATAATATTTTAAAAGACCAGAGCATCAGTAGAAATGTTTTCTTTTTCATTCTTGGCATTGACTATTCTTGCTTCTATTCTTATATCTTCTATTTCCTTCCTTCTTTCTTTTCCAGTGCTGAAGGTGGAACTCAGGTATCACATTGTTCAGCAGGTGCCTTTCCCCCAGGCATATGTCTTAGATGTCTTGTTTTTCCTTCCTTGCTTCTTTCTTCCTTCCCCCATCCTTCCTCCTTCCTTTTTTTTTTCTTCTTGTGCTACTGGGAATTGAACCAAGAGCCTTTACACTGAGCTAGCTACATCTCCAACCCCAAATGTCTTTCACATTTGCTAAGAATGGGCTCAAATTGCAATCCTCCTGCCTCAGCCTACAGAGTAGCCAGGATTACAGACCTGCACCACCATCCACAGTCATGTGTCTGAATCACTCTGGACAACATAGTTCAATTTTACTGTCTTCTGGAAGGACCCATTTTGGTTTTCATTTGTATTTTAATTGAAACACAAAGCCCACATTGTTTTTTTGAACTTGTGTGCATTAAAAAATTTTTTTTTCTGCTTTGTGGAACACATAAGTGAGTCTTTTAGTCGGGAAATGGCAGACATTATGTGTTATCTTCATATCTGTGACGTGGATTATGTTTCTCCCACTCATTGGAACATACATTCTGTTCATGAGCATCGCACACCTTGGAGAGGATTGTTCTGCGGTTGGTTTGTGTATTCACGGGGGCACAGTCTGGAAGTTGTTGTAGAAGCATCTGACTGGCATCTGCATAAAACTCACTGGTAATTTAATGTGTCTGGTAGGTGCGTTCAGCCCACTCAACAGTACACTCAACTTGTACGAGAGAAGAGCAAATTTGCTGTAATGACTGGGGAAGAACATTTTGTTTTGGTTCATATTTAATGCATGAATCTGAGCATTTTAAAGTCTTGGAACAACTTCTTTTAGAGGATGTGGCAGGATAAGATCAAGAGTGCTGGAATCAGAACACCCTGGGCTTTGTGTTCCAGCTCTGCTGCTGTTAGCTGTGTGGCCTCAGGAAAGTTACCTCAGCTCTCTGAACTTAACGTTCCCCGAACTGAAAACTGCTCGGTGGGGCTATGGTGAGATGTCGCTATGAATTCATGCAGGGTCCCGTCATGGGATGTGGCATAAAGCAGGACCTTAATACATAGTAGTACCGAGGGTGTTCTGCCTGTCACTTCCCCCGTGTGTTCTGTCTTCCTTATGGACAACTGAGGGTCCAGGTTACTCCCTAGATTTTTATCTTATCTTCTTAGTTGATTGATGGTAACTTGGCTATGTGTTTTAGTTCTCTGATTTTTATCTTACCTCTAGGATTCTTTTCCCCTAGCTCATCTTATCTCCTTGAGATTCTCATTGCTCTTTTATTTCTTTTCCTTCTTTCCTCTTCTTCCTTTTATTATTTCCTCCTTTCCTTTCTTCGCTTTCTCCCTTTCCTATCTCTTCCCCTCCCCTTCTTTCTTTTCCTTCCCTTACTTCCCTTCCTTTTGTCCCTCCTTTTCCTCCCCTTCCTTTTCCCCTCCCCTGCTCCTCCCCTCCCCTCCCCCACCTCTCCCTTCTGTGAATACAAAGCTCAAAACTTACCCAGAGCCTAGGGACATCAATCCCTTGGTACTATGTGCAGTGTTGAAGCCAAGAAGGGAAAATAAAAGCACAGGGCAGAGGTACTTGCCTGGCTGGTATTCTTTCACCAAGGAGTATAGGGTGTGCTGCTCACCCATGCCTGAGCCATTTGGTCTTTCTTGGGCTTGTCAGGTGCAAAGGCCCTGGGGAATATACGCATAATTTATTCATATTTATGCATAATTCATTGAAATGTATTTCTTTATGGGAAGAGATGTCTTTTGCTTTAGGGCATGATGCTGAAGTGGTTCACTGCTTCACTCCGGGGAGAGAGCCTCAGTTTACATTTCCTGCTGTGAACACGCCTCAAGTGTAATGTTATTTTCTTGAGGACAGATTGATGAACTGCCCTTGGTCCGCCTGTCCACTACGACAGGTGGCTCAGTTTTGTTCTAGCTGATGCTTTTACGACAGTGAAGGACAAAGAGATGCAGTTTTCATAAGAGTTCTGCAATGCTGGTGCCTCTCCAGGGGCTTGTAAACAAGTATTAGCATGGCTTGCATTTGGCATGACTTTGGGGAAGAGGTTGCCACTCTTGGGAAGTTTTATTTACTGTATCGTTTGGGCTGGATTTATGAGATTTTGTTCTGAGTACCTTGGAATCGTAGGAACTGGTGTTTCCACAAGCGAGGGGCTTGGGCGGACAGAATGATCAGCAGATGTGCTTCCACAAAGCCGTAGTGCAGCGAGGGCCTCTTCAAGTATTAAAACACAAGTTGCTTATTCAGATGCTACTATAGTCCTAACTACTGAAGTATCGTGCGCCTACAACACAGGAAACGCTTTTCTTATGTTACCTCATTCATGTTTTGAGACGTATGTAAGAAAAGTGAGCACAAAACCCACCATTTTCCCACGTCCGCTCTTACAGGTAGAATCACTGTGGATTGAGATCCATCTTCTCAGGCTCCGAACGAAGAGGAGGAAGGTTTGTCCCATGGGTTGTGATGCTGTGAATCCCAGCCGCTCTCCTAGGATATGAGTGTCCCCGGCCGATGGCACCTTTGGACGTCTTGACACAGCTCCTTCGGTTTGGAATGGGGTAAGTGCGGCATTGGTAGAAGGCTGGAGAAGGCAGAGTTAGGCTTTTAAAGTCTGTCGTATTAGGGTCCTGCCTGAGTGCACCTCCCTTTGGGGCAGTAAGATCATTAACAGTGACCGCTGTTTCGGTGGGAAGAGAGTGGCTGGTTCTCCCCGCTTGCAAGCTGAGGTTTTGAATTTGGTTCCCTGGAAACCTTCTGAAGCTTCCAGGCCCATTCTTTGGGTAGTTGCTATGGTTATATTGTTTCAGAGACTCAGAGGAAGATTTCCTACCTTTTTCTCCTTGCCTTCTCTTTTTCCTGCCTGTAAGATTCTAGGAAAGGGGAAAAGGGAACAGATTTGGGTGGGGGAGGAAGAAGCTTGGTATTAGAATTCGATTATTTGCCTTTTTTTTGCTTTTTACAACTTTATTTCAACGTAATTATGCTTATAGAAATACACTCATATTGCAATTTAACTTACCCTATACAATTTCAACCAAAAAATTGCTACGCAGTTTAAAATTTTAAAAAGGATTTGCAGTCTGGTTTATTTTTATCTGGTACAAATGTGTAAAAAGAGCCTCCATCAAATGCTGCTGAAGAAGGCAGCAAAAACCTTGAGAAATATACCTTTGGTTTGCTCAGAAAAGTAACCAGTATTGCACTGTAAAGTTCATAAAATTGGTGCAACAAAATATTGTTGTAATGTTACATTGCCAGTTTACAAAGTTGAGTAACTACTGGATGTGGAAGGGGGTGGGAGTGAGTCTATGTGACACATAGAACTGTAAAAGCCATCTGTTTTACTAATGCTGCATGTAGATTGTAAATCTACAAACCGGGATTCAGATAATTTCTTAAATCTGAATTAACACTGTCAGCTCATTTCATCTACGGAGGCCGGTAAGAGACCTCGGCATGTTTAGCTTTTAAATGAACATGTTATTTGTGAATTGATGTTTAGTGACTAGTGATAAACTTGAAATACTAGAGAATATATTGTAAGCCTAATCCTAGGTAGTTTTATGAAAATGTATCTCTTATTTTTTGAACCTGTATTCACACTGGTTTTCAAGATACTTTCAGTTATATTTTTTTCCTGTCTTTTTTCAGAGCTGCGTCTTAGTTGGGGGCTGCCCTTTTTGTTGTTGTGAAGGCTTAATTCATTCATAAGGGGCTGCATTGTTTTGATAAGGCTTCTTACAGTGACTGATGTTTTGTGCTGGTCTTCCAAGAAGGGCCATTTTAATTTTAGTCACTCCGAAAGTCATGTGCCCGCGGACTTTGGGGACTGTTGGCTTAGTTGGGGTTTCTGTGTGTGGGATCATGTTATTTTTCATGGAGGAGGGCAAGCCTTTCTTTTAGTTGCGAAGTGGGTTGAGGTGAAGTGGAAACTCTCGTGGGAGCTTCATGGCTGGGTCCAACTGGACATCTTCCTCGCATGACGGCCTTGGGGCTTTCTCCAGAAAGGACCCAGGGAGGGGATAGACGTGTGTCCTGCTGTGTCCTTTCCACAAGTGGGGGCGAGTGGCATTGCCCGTGTAGTCCTCATTTACTTCCTAGGGGAAGAAGGACTTAGACTAAAGAGGTTTCTCTCGCTATGTGAAGTTGCTATTGTTCTTTCCCACAAAACCTTGTTACGGGTGCCTTAGTGACGCGTTACTGAACATCAACCAGGTTTCGGTAGAATTCTGGTTGGTATAGACTGTGAAACAAAGCAGGAGGCAGAAGCACAGGCATTTTGGAGGCCTGGCCCTTGTGGCTTCCAAATTTCCCACCCAGCATTCCGGGCCCTGTTCTGGGATCCGCTGCGACTTGTTCCTCCTGTCTTTCCTGTCGCTCCTCCCTGCCGGAATCCAGAGCACAGCCCTGTCACTCCTCTCCGATTGTTCCCAGCGGCTGCTAGAGAGCTCTCTTTCGTCACACTGTGTGATCATAACTGGGTTATGTGCTTTTTGCAGAGGTTGAAATAAGGAAAACATCGATTAACCCTTTGCAGCCCTTGTTTTGCCTTCTGCCCTGGGATCCTTTCCATTCTTGCAGATTCACTCTCCCCAGGGCTGTCACCCCACTTCTTTGCTGGAAGACTGCCCTGAGGAGTTGGGTCTCCCCTGACCAAGTGTCTGGGGGTCACTGTGCTCCAGGTTACCCGAGTGGAAGTGCACACGTTCCAGGGAAGCTGTCAGGATGCCCTGTTCTGCCTCCAGAGAGCAGTCCTCTGTGGCTTCCATCCTTCCCAGGTCTGGCCCCGCCTCCTCGCAGATGGTTTTCTCTGGAAACGCTAATGCATAAGATAACGTCACTTCTCCACTCTGTCTTAAGTAACTTGTCCCAAACAAGCTGAGTGTAGTAACCACAGCTGTCATTCCAGCACTCTGGAAGGCCGATGCGGTAGGATCACAAGTTTGAGTCATGGCTGGGCAATTTAGTGAGACCCTGTCTCAAAATAAAAGATAAGAAGGGCTGGGAATGTAGCTCAGTATAAAGGCTCCAAGTTCAATCTGCATTACTACAGCCAATAATCAAACCAAACCAAACCAAAAACCAAACAAAAATCAATACAACCCAAAACAGTAACTTGTCCGGAGCAGCAGAGTTGGGAAGTGGGGGAAGCAGGAGGATTCGAACCCAGGTCACCCGGCACCAGAGTCTGTCCTTTAACCAGCGTGTTCCTCCGCAGTGGGACGACTTGGCCGTGGCTTTCAGTGTGCTTAGGGATGCTAGGGGATGTTGGTAAGTGGTTGCTCAGTGAGTGGCAGTCGGCCTTGCAGAACCAGCCTTCCTGGGTCCTTCTAGCATCCTTGCTGGGTTCTGCCCCGTAACAGCTGTCTACCAGCTCTGTGCTGATTCAGACTTGTCCATTCCTGAAGTTCAACTCAAGTCCACCCCCTCCTCACCACCTCTCTGGTCTATTCCAGCCCACTGTCCCCCTGCCTGCAGAACTAGTGTTACCTGTCAGATGCTGTCTTGCATTTGTCCCCTCCCCTGGCAGCACTGTAAATCCTTGGGAACCACGATTATGCCCTGTCTCACAAGGCAAGTGTTTAGGGATTCTTTCAGGAGCCAGTCACAGAAATGTCAAGGTGGTTCACAGGTTCTCTGAACGAAGGGAGCTAATGTGGTTCAGGAGCCAGATGACAAAAGGCAGCAGGGAACAGATCTGAAAGTGGGTGCCTTTGGTTTTGAGCGCGGTGGCTTGCCATCTCCTCCCGGGACTGCAGTGGATTTATGTGATGGACAGTGAGGGTCCTCCTCCAGTGCTGTGACTGTGGTTGGACGGGGTCCATGCAAGTGGAAGGAGAAACTTAATGGTGTAACCCCCACCCCACGCTTTGAGAGAGAATGAAAATACCCTCAGCAGAGTGTTGCATGCGCAGTTTCAGCTGGTGATGGGTCACAGTCCACAGCAGTCTCTCATTGCTTTTGACCCCTGGGACCCCCTCTGGCTGCTACTTTAAGGTCGTGGGAAGAGAGCTAGCCTGGGAGTAAGAATGCAAAAAAAAGAGACCACATACATTGTGCACCTACTGTGTATCTGGTATTCTTGTCAGTACTGTCTAAAAGAACACAGCATCCCTTAGTCATCACCGTGCAGTTGGCTGACTCGATGATTGGAGACCTGTGGATGCGGAGGGCTGGCTGTGTATGACCGAACCTTCCTCCCTTCCGGCGTGTGTGATTCTCTTCCTTAGTCCTGCTGATGGAACCCGAGTGACTTGACCGAAATCTTACCATGGAGGCACTGCCTTTGGCTTCGATGTGCATCTTATCTGACTTCTCTGAGCATTATCATGTGTGGTGACCTTCAATTCTGGATATGAACAGAGAAGTTTAGGTGAAGACATGTCATAGTTGTATTAATTCTAGAACTTGAAGACTCCTGAGAGCATTTCTAATCTAGACTTTTTCTGTGTTAACCAATTTCTTTTTGTGTTCCATGAACTCATTATTCATTATGCCTGAAATACCATGGTTAGATGTTGCTTTTTTGGAGAGTGGGTAATATTTAAAAAATTACAGTTAGGGATCTCACTTTGGTCTCAGATGCTCATCCGCAAGTGAAATGTATCTCTGAACACCGTCAGGAGAGTTCAGTTGTGTTTCTTCTTCTCTCTAAGAAGCAGGAGACCCTCTGGCTAGAGTGAGGACTTTCTCTGACTCTCTTGCTCCGTGGCACATACAGCCTGAGATATTGGTGCTGTGGGTCTGACGCTGCGGGACGCCTTCCCTGGCCTGTCCCTCTTCTGCCCACACTGCATAAACATTGGTATGGCAGGGACAGATGGCCATTCCGGGGATCCTTTGATGTCACATTTGGTTGCCTGGGTAGGGGGTAGGGTGTTTGCAGCCAGTCTCCGCGGGAGGAGGAGAGGCTGCCCGGGAAATACCCACTTGACAGTGGGTAAACAGAAGCTTAAGTCCAGAAAGGCTGGGTGCCCTGGTACATATGCAGGCTGGGCAGTAGCGCAGTCAGATTTACATAAGCGTGTACAGCTTGGGAAGAAGCCAGTCCGCCCGAAGCACAGCCTTTTCTCTCTGCTTCTAAGTGATGCTCCTCAGAGTTTGGTATTCTTATAGGAAACCTGATGAATGGTGTGGGGAGTGGTGAAGCGACCGATCGGGCTGTAGATCATTACTTTCAGAGCTGGAAAGAAGTCCCACGCCAGAGGTCTGGGTTAGCTCTGCCGGAGGCTCAGGTGAAGGTGCCTGAAATGCCCCAGAGAAAGCATGTGGTGGCCCTATCGGCACGACTCTGCTGTTCAAACGGGGTCAGTCTGTGTAATGAGGGCTGAAGGCTTTGATGGCAAGAAGGAAGCAAGCTAATGCAGAACAGCTCTCAGACGGGGCATGCGGGGAGGGAGCAGAACCCCCCCCCCCAAGGAAACTTGCAAGGGTTGACAGCATGTCCACGTCTGGTTGGAGCTGCGCTTGCCAGGGCTCCCTGGAGGAGGGAGCTGCGATCAGCTACAAGCAAACCAAGCAAACCAAGCGTGCAGCCAGCCCCACCCAAGCGAAAAACTACAAGCCACCAAACCCCAAGGAAAGTTATCCTGATCCTAGCCCCTGGACAATAACTGTTGCTCTTTCTTTTTCTGATATACTCCTTGCAATCCCAACAGGCCAAATTAAGGTAATGTGTTCAGGTTAACAGAGTAACATTTAGTTGCTGCGCTTCCTATTAATTTTTTTGACGGGGTCGATGAGTTTGTTGATTAATTCTTTCAGCAACTCATTCATTTTGCTGAGATGTGACATGCAGCTGGCAGGGAGCTGACAGGGTGGGAGAGCAGAAATGACAGGCCATACAGAGGTGAGAGGGAAGCAAGTGAGGGCGGAAACCAGAAGTCCGGCTTTTGCAGAGCCAGGGCTCTGGCCATTGGGCTGTAAGGGCTAATGGTGGAAAATTCTTTACACCAACATTCTCCTTACTGGTTTTTCTGCTGGTCCTGAGGCGCTTGCTGCTTGCCTGGCACAGTTCTAGGTGCTTGAGTGAATAAACATACTTCACAACAGTAATGAGTTGTTATCATACCAGTTTGACATCCGAGGAAATGGGTACGGAGAGAAGTAGGGGGCCCCACCTGGCTTACATGCATTTTTGACTTAACCTTATCTTCAGCTCCCAATGGGTTCAGTCAGGAAGTAACCTTATTGTCAATCGAGGAACACCTGTGTTCATTTCCTTTTAAGAGTAAGGGGCAGACAACCAGCGTTGACCTTTAGCGAGTTACTTCTGCTCTGAGTTTCCTCAGTGTTTAGAGGAAGCTACTTTGTGCAGATAACCTGACGGGCTGTTCAGTCCTGAAAAGATCCAACCAGCTGACTTTTTTAGGTCATTGGAGAGTGACTTTTATGACCACATAAACAGCATGAACAGGAGCCTGGGAGATTTCTTGCTCAGCTATGGCTTGGATGTTTTGTTCTGGGTCTGTTGCTTCTGCTAGAAAGTGTTCCTATTCAGGGCAGAGTTTTTCTGTTTTAGTTAAAAAAAAAAACATTAATGAGATGAGTGAGGGTACCTATGATGATCTTGGGTCATTTATGATTAAATACAATGATTATCATTATTTACTAGTTGGTTTTCCAGGAGATAGGAAAGCATGTGGGGAGTGTGGGGGTGGGGAGAAGGATGTCAAGAGCTGGGTGTGGCGGTGCACACCTGTAATCCTAGCACTCTGGGAGGCTGAGGCAGGAGGACTGTAAGTTTAGCTCAGTCTGGGAGATTTAGTGACTTTGTAAGATTCTGTCTCAAGGGCTGAGGATTTAGCTTAACAGCTTAAGCGCCTGCCTGGCAAGAGCAAGGTCATGAGTTCAAAAAAAGATTCTGTCTCAAAATAAAAAATAAGAAAAGGACTGAGGAAGGAGCTCAGTAGCTCAGTGTCAGGTCCCTGGGTTCAATCCCCAGCAACTCTCCCTTTTTTCCTCCCTTCAAGAGACTCAAATTTTCAACCTGGACTTTTCCCAGCTCTGACTTTAGGTGCATCAGTTGCTCAGGGTTGAGAATCACATCTTTTGGCCCTATTGACACCTAGAAGTTTCTTTTGACCTTGGTATGCAGACCCATAACACACCTATGACCTGTCAAGACCTCTCAGCTTGGTGTTGCAGCGGTGGTGTTACATTTATTCATTTGTTTGAGGCTCAGGCATGGTGCCTGGCTCTTGTATTTTTTGTGGTGTCTTTACAATCCTGTGTTATCGCCCGGTTTTGCTTTGGAATCTTTCTTTCCTTTTTACTCTAGGAGTAGGAGGAGTCACGTGGGATTAAAAATGGAAACCAAAGAAAACATAAGATTTGGAAGTCATTTTCAGCCGTTGAGAAATTAAACAGAATGGGAAAATACACCATTTTGGTTGCTGGCCCAACGAGGAGGAGGATACAGGAGCACAGGGCCTGGCTTTTACGAAGTGATTACGCGGAATGTGTTATACATGGCTATGGGGCCTGCGGTAAGAGCCGGGCTGCGTGCTGCCGCGTCCCTCCTCCCTCTTCTCAGGAGTGGGTCCTGTTGGGGTTGGAGCTCCGATGTCTGCTTCACATCTACCGTTTGGAAGAGATGGAAATCCTGCGAAGCCTCGGTCTCTGACCCCGCCTGCAGCCTTCTTTTTCACTCACAAATGGGGGCGCGTGGGACACCCCAGGGAAGGCAGGGGCAGCTCTGAGGAAGGGAGCCGCATTACAAAGGCCCCCTCAATGCCTTTAGAGTTCTTTACTTTTTATACCGACCGGTGGAACCCAGGGCCTTTGCGTTGAGTTCTATTCTCAGCCCTTTTTTCTTTGGAGATAGGATTTTTTTTTTTTTTTGCTGCACTGGGGATCGAACTCACAACCTTGCGCTTGCCAGGCAAACGCTTAGGCTGCTGAGCTAAATCCCCAGCCCTTGGCGACAGGGTTTCAATAAGTTGTTAAAATTGGCTAGGCTGGGCTTGAACTTTAAATCCTCCTGCCTCAGCCTTTAGAGGTGTACAGCACTATGGTTGGTTTAGGTTTAGTTTCTAAAGCCAGCTTGCGTACAGTACTTGGGGATTCTCAGTCTTTAGTATTTGGAA
>RJWT010003394.1:0-36610 GCA_004365215.1 Cuniculus paca | reverse complement strand
CTGTGCTTTGTGAAGCAAGTTCCTTTATCCCCATTTTATAGGTGTGGGAACTGAAATGCAGAGAAGGCAAGTAACATGCCCAAGGTCCCAGAGAGATAAAGTAGCCGAGTCAGGATTCAAAGACTTAGCTTTACGTCTAATCCACACCCTGTGGATTAGACCGGAGGGAGTCAGGGAGAGCGGGAGTGTGCTGGAGCGAAGACAACATGGAATGTGAGATTCATAGCCCATAGATATATTTAGACTCAAGGACTCAGGGAAGCTGCTTAATATTCCTCACATTCAAGTCAGAGTCCACATTCTTCCAAAGTTTAAATGAAAATCTAAGTGTGAGAGGAGACTTAGTTTTCCCCGGGGAAATGCGAGTTCTCGCTATACAAGTAACTGGTACCATTTCCATAGGCTACCTACAGATTTTTAAAAACCTAGCTGTGTTTTTATGGAACTCTTGCTTCTATTTATTTTGATTCTAGTTTGTATGTCTACATACATGCATGTACATACTTTAATCAGGACAAACACCCAAGTGCTTTTTATTTATCTTCTTTATAGTCTCATGCTGTACCTGAGCAAATTTCCTGAGAAAATTATCTATAAAAGTAATTCCTGGAAATGTGTTAAGGCTTTTCTTTAGATTTGAAGTTTTTTCTAATCATAAGGAAATTTGCTTTTACTATTTCCATTGTACCTCTTTTCTGTGTTTCTCTTTGCTTTGCATATTCATTTGTTACACTGCAAAACTAAATTGTAGAAATTTCTCTCTAGCTATTCAGAAACACCATGCCTCCTCACAGATTGCCAGTTTTCCTAAATTCTGGTTTTAGCTGACCGCCTTTCTTTCCGTATGTTTTCTGGGTACCAACTCAGGTATAATATGAACCACATACCTGTCCCAGCTTGACTGGTCTTCTTTTTCTCCTTTAGTGGACTGTGAGGAAGAATTCTTTTGCTTGATAATTTAGGTACAAGATTACATGTACCATATAAAATAATGTAGCTGTGTTTATTGAGCCACATCCTAAATCATTTTCCAACTTTAGCCTCTAAAGTTTTCTGAGCCACTATGCTGAGTTCACTGAAAATGAGTTTCAATTTAAACTATAGCTCCGATCCCCAACTCTCTCTTTTTCTTATTTAATACATTCTATTGCTGCCTCACTAGGGATTCCTTATATTAACAATAAGCCTTTTTTTAAAAATAAAGTAATATTTAAGTAATTATACAACCAATATTTTAAGTTTCAATTAATTTGTTTTATTTAAAGTTCCCAAAAGAAACCAGTGTATGTATGTAAATATATTTTTGAAAGAGTAACATACTTTTTGCATGGAAGTCACAAGAAAAATGTCTGTTCTAACTCGGCAGGAGGAATCCTATATTGTGCCTTCCCAGTAACACGAATGAAATTTCATCTCTGAACACTATGACCTACACTGTGTTTCTGACTTCACATTAGCTCTTTAGAAGGCTTTCAGATAGATATGTTCAGTATTCCACTGCTCAAACACGCGTGGAATTCCATGAAATGTGCCACATGCATCTCGTCCTTCTGCATCTTAATTTTCTCTCTTGTCCTAACCCATTGCCCCATTTTTCTCATCCATTTTAATTTATTTTTCCTACAGGAATGATAGTTGGATTCAATTAGACTTTCTAAGACATAATAGGATATATACATATTATACAATATTTAATTAAAGGCATTTAATAAATGAACTTCAGAGAAAAAAAATTTCAAAATATGCAATGTGGAAACACTGTTACAGATAGATCTGGTGGCAAATATCTGTAATTCCAGCACTCTGAGAGACTGAGGTAGGAGGATCACCAGTTTAAACCCAGCCTGAGAAATTTAGTGACTTAGTAAAACCTTGTTTCAATAAATAAACAAACAAATAAATAAATAAGCAGTAGTGTAGTTCAGTGAGAATGAGACCCTGTGTTCAATCTTCCGCATAAATAAATATGGTTGCATCAACAATTGAAAACAATAGTAAAAAAATTGTAAGTGGGAAGAAATGTAAAACCATAAGGTTTGTAGAACAAGTTCATAGCAAACTGATTTTTTTTGAAACATTATGATGTCTAAATCAGTTTGACAGACCAAATCTCAATAAAGTTTTATTGGAACACAGCTCCATCCATTCATTTACCTACTGTCTGTGCTGCTTTCTACCTATAATGGCAGAGTTGTGATAGGGTGTGTATTTTCTGAAAACTGTAAAATATTTTCTATCTGGCTCATTACAGTAAATCTCTGCAGACCCTTGGTCTAGATGATCGTGCTAAACCCGCCAAGCTATGTTCAGCCGGCGAGTTCGGCCTGTGTATACTGCCACCTACGGTTAGTGCCAGAGACGCAAGCTACAAATATTACAGCGTCTGCTAAACAAATTGCTGACTCTGGCATCTACATCAGTTTTACTTACAACACAATCCTCTGGGTTAGAAATAGCTACTCATTAGGGATAGCAATATATTTTAGAAAATGCTTGCAAACATAACTTACATACCTGTTTTTTGTGAGATGAATATTCAGAAAGTATATATTTGATTTATAATATAGACAAATAAATTCCATCTACATGGGTAAAATGTCTACTTTTCCTGATGGACTCACACATTATATAGTTAATATGTTTAAGATACTTTTCTATTAAAAAAAAAAGAAAAAGTAAATTAAATTTGTCAGGAGACCAAAAATCCCCTAGTAGAAACAAAGTGGACAACCTCTGTTTTGATCAGCTTAATCCAACTACATATCTCACAAAAGCAAAGCCATCTTTTCCACCAGTATCACATGTGTCTGCCTGTTTGGGAGAGGACTGTGAAATCTAAGGGGAGTTATTATGTTACTGATGAAAAGCTCCAATCTGTAACACATATGTGCATTTCAGTATGTAGTATCTGCTTATTTTCATTAAATTGCATTAAATGCTTCAATATGTAGCAGAATCATCTTCCTTAGGAAGCCTATACTTGTGGAATTCTTTGTGGTATCCTTGGGAATCCCTTTACCATGTATCCATGGCATTCTGCCTTTACAAGTCTCATTCCTTCCTATCCCCCGGTATATTTATTAGCATGGGGGAGTTTTTCCTTTCCTATTCTAAGTTTGCTCTTGTCCCCAAGCTACTGTTTTTGAACTGAAAGCAAAGGCAAAGGACAATATATTTGAGGAAAGGATATACCACTACTAGAAATTACTGCATGATATCTGTTTTCTCACTTAAAGGCGGCAACAGCAATTTTTTCTCTCATTTGACTCCCCGCCCCCAAATTATCATATTTTAGACCTAAGCTAAGGCCTGAAGTAGCAGAACAAAGAAATTCAATATTTTCCAGGCTGTTGGAGTTTCACTATTCATATATATTCACCGCAGTAGGTTTAAAAAGTAAACGGTTGTTTTTGTATATACAGTGTTTCTATTCTCCAATATAAATTTTTCAAGTCTATATATGGCTTTAAAGATAGCTGTTTTTAAAACTTTTTAAATATACTTTGATAGTGTTATTCTTGGAAAATAATACATGAAAACACATCTCAACATTTAAACATCACCTTACAAATATACCTCAGTAGTCATATAATAATGTACAGTGGTCCCTTCGCATTTATTTTGGGTTAATTATTTATCTCTGTTGTCACAGTGGTGTGACAAATAGTACCTGATAGTAAGGTTTCTTTTTAATCAAACTGTCTGATTCTCAAACCTGTCTCATTTCAAATTTTCTACTTGAGTAGCTGAAAATTGCCATTAAGTGAATTATAAAGACAATGAACCATTTCTTTTGCAATATAAAAATAAAAAATAAAAGCTCTTTGTTTTCGTGCTCAGAAAGAAAGACAGAAAGAATGATTCTAGATGAAATTCAACTATTTTATCAATTTCTCATAAATTTCTCATAAAATCCTGGAAAGAATAAACCTTCTTAGATCACATGATGTACTCCGATGTGTAACAATAGTCGGGGAAATATCTGCGATTGGAAATCGAGTAAGTGTGGAGTTTGATGAAATTGTTTGCACATGTCTGTATAAGCCATTATAATACAAAAACTCACAGTTTAAAATTTGCATTTGCACTTACCCAAGCAATCTGCAGCTTTGCCACCTCCTACACACAATGAGGGAACCTCAGGAAGGTGGGAGAGATGACAGTCACAGACTTATGCCTTAGGCACTCATTAGTCATCCTACACCTATTTAACTTCTGGTTTCATCTGTTCCACTTTTGGAGCAGGGAGTCCTACACCTGTGACAGAAAAGGGAAGAATTTCCTTCTGACTCAAGGTGTTATGGCAATTTTGAAGCAAATAAGTAATTCTCATCAAGTTTAAGTGGAGGAAGTGAAATAAGAATTGAAATAATAAGCTTATCTTATAGGCTTATTTTATCCTCAAAAAGGTCACCAATGCAAAACAGATAATTCATAATTCATTGGCAATAATAATGACAATGATTAATGGAATAATATTAATACATATACCAGGGACTATTTTAGGTAACTTACAAATAATAAACTTAATAATCAACACTTAATAAATCTGAAACAAAAATAATTAAATAATTCATTCAAGGTTGCAACAAGGAGATAAGCAATCCATCTCCAGACCCAAACCATCTTCCCAATTTATTTTTAAAATATATATATGACACATAATATACGCATATATGTATAATGTATGTGGCCTTTACCATTTGCATTAAGCACAGATTCTACTCTAAAAGAGATATTAAAAATTCTTTATTGTATGAGTCCCACTTTACTTTGAGAAGCTGTAGAACATAGTAGTTTAAAGTACCTTTTAGCCTGTCCTCTAGTCCTTTAAGATTTAAACACAAGATAACTCTGAAAGTTACATAATCTATCTATTCTTCAATATACAGAAAATAGCAATAATCATCTCACAGGCTACTGCTATAATAAAATAAATTGATGTCAGTGCTAAGAATGTTACAAGGTAGATAGGAAGTCATATAATTTTTAATCATGTTTATTATAAGTGGTAGAAATTGAATCCCTAGTGAATGTGATCTCTTTGGAAATAAAGTTTTTGCATCTGGAATCAAGTTAAGGTCCAACTGCTTTACTGTGAGCCCCAAATCAATAGTGGTCTTCTTATAAAGAGAGAAAATATTTAGACACAAAGGGACGGAGATGACAGCATCTGGGAACAAAAGCAGAGATTGGAATGATGTTGCCACGTGCCAAGGAATGCCAAGAGTCATAAATCAGAAGCAAGGAAGAAGTGAATAAAGATTCCTTCCTTTAAATGGAACATAGCACTGAGAAACTTTGATTTTGGACTTCTAACCTCCAAAAATTGAAATAATATATTTCTATTGCTTTATACCATCCATGTCTGTGGTATTTATAGTAACCATAGGGAGCTAAGCAGTGATTCTAGTTATTGCATATCAGTGATAATCAAGTGCCTGAATTCTGCTCTTGTAGCATCTTTGAGGAGAAAGGCACATTAACACACATAGGATTGTTGTGAAAGGAGTAAACAGGAAAGCAATATTAAATATTCAAAGCATTCATAGTATTTATTCATTCCCTCATTTATTCAAATATACTTCATGGATTAAGAAGGGTCAAAAACATCATGCTTATCCACGCAGCTTATGATCCCTCAAGTTATGTTTCTCTCAAATATATACCATATAAACAAAACAATGCCTTCTCAAGGTTAAGTTATGCATACACTTTCATTTAAAACAACCTTCATTGATGATAATTGTGTATATTTATGGTGTTCACTGAAACGTTTGAAATGTATCAACTTATTGGATAATTATATCAGATTAATTAACATATCAATCACATCATATATTATCATTACTTTGCAGTGAAAATACTTATTTGTTGTGGAATATACACTCCATTTTTATGAATTATATTTATCATGCTGTTTAATAGATTGCCAGACTTCATTCTTGCTGTGTAACTGAAACATCACATCCCTTCACCAAGAAGTTCCCTTTCAGCATCCTCCTCCCTCTATCCCCACTAAGTCTCTAGTAATCATCATCTTGCTCTCCAAGTTCATGAAGTTCACTTTTTAAAACTTTCTGTGTAAGAAAGATCATGTGTATGGTCTATGCCTAGCTTATTTCACTTAGTATAACATCCTCTATATTCATCCATGTTGTTGCAAATGACAGAATTTCCTTCTATTTTTACTGATAGATTTTATGCCATTGTGTGTTTGTGATTTAAAAATCCATTCATCCATTGTTGGATATTTAGTTTGATCCTCATCATGACTATTGTGAATGAAATCACAATAAACTATGAGGTACAGGTATCTCTCCGACATATTATTTTAATTCTTTTGGATAAATACTCAGAAGTAGAATTACTCTATCATACAGAAATCCTACTTTTAGTTTCTTTGAGGAAGTTTTATACTATTTCGCAAAATGAATGTAATAATTTAAATTCCCTCTGATGGTGTATGTGAGTTCCCTTTTCTCCACATCCTCAACAACACTTGTTTCTTCTTTTTAATAGCAGACTTTCTTACAGTTGTGAGGTAATGTCTCAGTGCATTTTTAGTTTACTTTCTTTTTGGTAATTACTGATATTTAATGCCTTTTCATATATCTGTTGGCCATATGTTCACTATCTTCTTTGAGAACTATCACTGAGATCCTATGCTCATTTACAAAATCTCCTATTTTGTTCTAGTTATTGAACAGTTTGAGCTCCTTGCATGCTTTGGATATTAGCCTCTTATCCTGTGCAGGTCTTTCAGTGTTTTCTCCAAATCGGTGGGTCATCCCTTCATTCTGTTAATTATTTTCTTTGCTGTGCAGAAGCTTCTTAGAGTGACATATTCTCATTTGTCTACTTCTGCTTTTGATGCCTGTGCATTTGTAGTCATATCCAAGACTATACCAATGTTATAGAGCTCCTGTCTTATGTTTTCATTCAGTAGTTTTACACTTTCAAGTCCTGTATCTGATGTTTAATTTATTTTGAGCTGACTCTTAAATAAGATGTGAGACGTGAGATAAGGGTACATTCTCATTCTTATATAAATGGAAAGCTAGTTTTCCTAATACTGCCTTTTCAGGGAACTATTGTTTCTTTATTAAGTGTTCTTGGAACTTTATAGAAAATCAATTGATAGCAGATGCATAAATATAATTCAGATGCTTTGTCCTACTCTGATGGAAAATGCGTTTTTATGCCAGAACCATGCTATTTGGTAAGGATAGCTTTTTAGTATGTTTTGAAACTGGACACTGTAATGTCTCCAGATTTGTTCTTTTGGCTGTAGATGACTTTGTATAGTTGGAGTATTTTGTGATTCCATATTAAATTTTGGATTTTTTATGTTTCTGTGAGGTATGTGACTGGAATTTCAATAATGATTATATTGAATCTATAGATTACTTTGAGCACAACAAGCATGTTAGCACTGATCCCCTCAATTCAAAAACACAATGTATCTCTCCATTTCTTTGTTTGTGACTCAATTTCTTTCATTGATTTTTATTTTACGTATTTTTTCTACCCAAGTATTTGGTCACAAATATTTGGCCACAACTCTATTAAAGCCTTCAGTTTAAAATCACCTGGAAATTCAGTGCTTTCCTACTATTTCTACAAGGCGAAAACAGGGAGGGAAGTTTCTGACAGACCTATTCATGTACCCCTTTTTTCTGACACTGACCATAACTCTTTTATCCAAGTGAGAGTGCAGACCTTGCACTGGTACCTGGAGGACAGCCTTCCTTCCACTCCTGCACTCAGCCACAGTTCCAGGCAAATCTGCTTCCATAGATTGTGCCTCGGCTCTAGGCCTATGTCACAAATTCAGAATCCCCTTCCTTAGTGACCAGTTCCCTTAGTGGAATATGAGGGCACAGTAATTTCATTCTAAAGGTTGTCAATTAATTAAATTTTTTTCATCTGATTAATTTCAATAAAGAAGAGTGTGATCCATAAAACAGTGTATCACATTTAATACTTTCCTTTATATAAAACATATTTGTCCCATTTTCTGGTATTGAGATTCTCCACAGAAGAGTAAGGATGAGGCTTTGTTAATCTGAGAAAATCTATCACATCCTTCATCTAGAATAATGAGTGAGAAGCATCACACTTGATTCAGATTAATAATCAATTACTTTAACAGGGATATTTTTGACTACCTACATGGTTTCTCTTAACCAAGATATTGTCTTGTATGCAAATACTGTTTTTCATGATAGAAAGACTTAGAGATCTAAAATCCTCTATGATTTTTAGCTTAATAAAAATTTTATGACAAAATATCAGGAAAATGTTTACATTTTGCTTACCAGAATTCTCGGATCACACATGGAGATGGTAACAAGAAATTTGCAAACATATTTTCAGAATTGAATTTTGATCCCTATCTACTGAAGAGTGAGGAAGAAAATAGTATCTTAGGAGTAGATATCTTCCCCATTCTAAGAAGATTAATGTAACCAATATTTATTTGAGAACATATTACATCTTAAGAAACATTTTTACATATATCTTCTGAAGTTCAACATAACCCTAACAGATGAGTCTCACTGAGAACACCTAGTCTGTGAACCAAAAACTAATTCTAGAAACTAAAAATATTATAGGGCAATATAGAAAGATGTTTTCATCAAATTTAAGAGAAAAATCACATACCCGGGGATTTAGCTCAGTGGCAGAAGCACTTGCCTGGCAAGCACAAGTTCATGAGTTTGATCCCCAGTGCACAAAAAAAGAGAGAGAAAAGTCATGAACAAACTGAGAATTAATTAATGAGACATGGCACTTAATGCTTAAGGTATATTGAATGTCTTAGTCTGTTGGAGCTGCTGTAAGAGAATGGGTACAGACTAGATGCCTTATAAACAATAGAAATTTACTTTTTTTCCTTAAAGCTGGGAAGTCCAAGATGCAGTGCTGTTGGATTTAGTGTCTGTGAGAATACATTTTCTGGTCACAGACAGCCATCTTTCCATGGTAATTTTACCCAGAGAATGGAACAAGGCAGCACCCTCAGGCTTCCTTTGTAAGGACAATGTGCTCGTTCATGAGGACTTTGTCTTGATGACCTAATTGCCTCCCACAGGCCCTGCCACTTCATAGGCTCACCTTGAGAGTCAGCTTTTCACCGTGAAAGTCTTGAGAAGACACGTGCATCCAGTTCATTGAGTTATCTAGTTTAGTTTTAGATTATTTTTATGCTTTCTGTCTTCCTCTCTCTTCTCCTTCTCTCCCTCTCTCCTCCCCTCCTTCCTTCTATGACAATAAGAACCAACTCTGACTATACACACCTATACAAACACAAACACACACACACATGCACGCCTACACGCACATACGCACACACATGCGCATGCACACACACACACACACACACTCACACACACACACACGAAAGCTCCTGAAAGTCCAGTAGAATTTAAAATGAATCAGTTTAGGAAATTTGTGAAAGCAGAACCTTGATGGTGATCTCTGAAGAGTAGGACTTAATGGAGAATCTGTTAAAGGTGTTTCCCCATGTAGCTGCATATTTAGTTGCATTAGAATTAAACACATTTTTCTTTTTCTCACTGTAATAAGGATTTTGGTTCCCAGGAGAAACTAAAAAGCATCACCTGGCTATTAGCCAAGATAGGACAGGGCACATTGAACACCCAACCACATTAAGATTTCATGGCATTCTGAAGAAAAATCAGGGTGATGTTAACAAAAACAAACAAAAAAAGTCATTGGTAAAGTAGAATTACAAGGAGTTGATGTCTACATGATGCCATAATGAACTCTAAATTTTGTAATATTCAATGCTATCTAGGCCATTATTCACAACCATTTTAAGTAATATTGATTATTTCTGTCAGGATTGCATTGAGCTGTGAACAACAGACGTGAAAAATAGCAGTAGATTTAATACAATTTAAAGTCTATTTTCTCACATGTAACAAGTCCCACAGCAAAGGACACATGATTACCACAGTGACTCTGGGCCAAAGGTCCTCTAAGACACAAACTCTTTCTAAATTATTGTTTTACTATACATGGCTTCATTTCTTCCATCCCTAAGTCGTACAAGCTGGGAGAACAAATGTCTACTCCTGATGTCTCATCTAAATATCACATTGTAGGAAAAGACAAAGAAGTAGCTGAAGGCATCAGGATTTCAACACACCCTCATGTACTTATCTACATCCAGGCCAGAAATTCCTGCCTTTATATCATGTGTTGTTTCAGCTAAAGATCATGGTCTTTACTAAACATAAAAAGGAAAGATACATGGTGAGTCACCTCAGAGAGTTAGCTAGAACTGCATTTTGATTTATTACTATTTCACATAAGTTTATCTTTATATATCACTTTACTGGCAAAGAGCATGTATTTTTTTCTTTTCTTTTCAAACTACAATTCTCTGTTTCGCCAAAGAAACAGAATCAGTAGCTCTCATGACAATGAAGCCTGGAAAGTATGAAATGTAAAGAGTGAGCCAGAAGACTGTCGCCTCTGGGCAGAGCCCATGTTGCAGTTCTGTTCTGAATTTGTCTCGTGCAGAATTTCCACTTGCTTGTTGATTGGTCAGACTTTTGTTCTGCTAAGGTCTTTAACTAATTAGGCAAGGTTCACCGACATTTACTCAATGTCCATCTATTTAAATATTAATCTCATCCAAAGACATTCTCACCAAAACATCCAGACTTGTCCATATATCTGGGTTTAGTGATCTAATCAAGTTAGCACATACAGTGAATCACCACAATAAAGAATCACCTGTCTCTCTTTATGAAGTTACTCTATCTTTAGTTTAAATACTTAAATGTCCAAATATAAACTCTATATATTGAGTTAACAAAGCATAATCAACTGGGGGAGGAGAGAGGAAGTAAAGAAGCGGTTGGAATGTTCCTATTCTACACAGACCTAATCAGCTCATGATGAAAACTATTAAGGGGAAGGAAGAAAGAAGGCAAATAATAAATACTCTTAGGGAACTTTTGAAATAGCTCTATGAGGTTCAACACTGAAAATGCATAGAACTGGGAAGCTTAATATTTTTACATTGAAATGTGGTCTATAAAATTTAAAGATAAAAAATGAATTTTCCATTTAAAATTCTAAAACTGAATTTTTAATGTAATGTAATCAGCTAGCCTCAGGTTAAATTTTATTAATTTAATCAAAAACTCTATCAACTATATATGTCCAGCACAATGCTGTTCTAAAACTGCCTAGTTTAAAAGAAATTGGTATAAATATGACCTACTACTATAGACCTTGCATGTGTTAAATCAAAATGTAATGTTTGGTAGCAAAAGTGAGGTTTATGGATTTGAAATTGTTCACATAAGATAATTATATACCTAGAGTGTTGCCAATATTTTATTACTGGTTTCCACATCACATGTTGCAAATGGCAATTGTCACTCTGAAAAAGCACCCAAATTATGATATTAATAGAAATTCAGTACATAATTCAGGAGAAGAAAACCATATTGAGATCTAGAAATACATTTTGTAACTTGGTTAATTACTTGAAAGTTTTATATTTTTTAATCCATGCATCAAGAATGTGTTTTATGCTGCTCCTTCCCACAGGAAAGATAATGAACAATTCTGGCAAAGCAGATCACTTTTACTGAACTATCATATGGTGAATTAAATATTAGGATTTAAATGGGTCTATCAGATGAGATGACTGCAGGCAATTTCCACCTAAGAATGAGTTCATTGTCTTTCGGGACCGTGATAAAAGAAAAGCATTTCATTCATGTACAGTAATTAGAAGAGATATACTACTTTTGTGGTACATAGCATAGGTAGCTAGATGTACATTCCTGTTATACTTGAGCATGAATAGGGTGTATTTCTGTTATATTTGGGGGTGTATTTTTATAGACTTTAGTTCACCCTACTTAGCATGAACCTTTCAGTTCTCATTTGATTATTACACTAAGCGAAAACATGGTATGAAAATAGCTAAAATCAGAGAACAAAAAAAAAGATATTGATCTGAGTATTTTATACTTCCTTTATGAGTTATATTTCTTTTAATTTAGCCTTTGAATTCAAACACTATCACATCAAAATTTTAACTTTTAGAAAGATGGGAAAGACGGTTTTCATGCTATGTAGTGTGCATATTATTTATGCATGCATCCTTTCAAATCATTCTAAGATCAACATTATTGATTGATTTGTGCTGTCCAGAGGAAATTCCTCAACCTGATAACAATAAATGCTTTGTAAAAATAAAACAATGATAACTGTTCTTATTCTTCTCAGATCTTAGTGCAGATTTTGTAATTATGACAAACTCTTCACAATAAAACAGGCAGATTAAGCATCAGAAATTATTAGTAAGGAAATGTTTTTTAAATGCAATCTATACAATATTTGAAACATTGTAACTGTTTCTTGATTTGTTTGCTTAATATAAATAAATATTTCAGATCAGAATTTGAGAGGTCTATAAGGAGTATAGTACCTGTTCTATTAATAAAATTTCACCTAAAACAAATATGGTTTCCCCTGAAGTAAGAATTATGTGCTCATGAAATTCTCTCCTTTTCATATGGTTTACTGATCTGCTTTTTCAGAAAGAATAGAGGCCCCACTATACACAAAGCATTTGGGAAAACAAGTAAATAAGACAACAGCAGAAGCTTGTATTCATTCAACAGGTTTTACGGGAGCAGACAAGACAATCTGTCTAAATATGAACAGATGTTTCTGCTTCCCTGGGTGGGTTAGCCTTTGTCTCAGGCACTCTTCACTGGCCGTCTCTTCTCTCAACGCTGTTTTCTCTCTGGAATTCACAGATCTGGAAACAAGAGTAGACACATCCTCCCACGTCGTGAAGCGGGTGCGCAGACTAGTATCCACTGCAACCACAGCAAATTCTACTAAGCACAGCTGTTTAATGACTTTTGGGGAACATGATGGATGAGAAGTTGAATGGTTTCAAACATCTAGAATTTGGATCTTTGACCAAAGTTATAGCAAATTAATCTTTAACTCCTTATGTTGTACTTGGTTTGCATTTATTCCTTACGGAATATTTTGATCCGAAACTGGACTTATTAACCAATCTGTAATTATTTAGGTCTCTGAAAAGCAAAGATTTAGTGATGTGTACTTTTAATGAAGACCATAGAAAAAATTTATATTCTAACTTTTAAACTAAAAAATTACATGAGCTTGCTGTGACTGCCATCACAAATTACAGCAGGCTGGGTAGATTCAACAGTTCTGGATCTCAGAATTCCAAGATTCAGGTATAGGCAGGTTTAGTTTCTTACGAGGTCTCTAGCTTTGTCTTGTCAATGAGTACTATATCTCCCCCGCTGCCCTTATATCTTCACATGGTCTTCCCTTTGTATCTATTTTCTGCAACCTAATCTTTACTTACAGGAACACCATATCGGATTAGTGGCCACCCCTAATGACCTCAGTTTAATACTTCTTTAAATGCCTTGTCTCAAAATACAGCCACATTCTGAGGTACGAATGTTAGGGCTTTGCCACTCGAATTTAGATAATACCAATTAGCATGCAGAAAAGTGACTCACATGTTGAAAAACCACTAGGATATTAAACTAAACACTAAAACACAAGACTACATATGCTGATAAATATGAAAGCTGAAATAAAACTTTCTAAGATACTCAGTTTAATCAACTTCAAGATTTCTAAGTAATTTGTTCAACTAAACTGATATTTTAGATGCAAATCTTCTGCAGTTCTAAAGAATCCAGTGTAAAAGGAAATGAATTTATCATAATGCATTGAAATAAAAAAAGAATTCCCCAAATGTACAAAATTGGCAGCACTTGTTTGCATATATTGAAGACTCCTAAAATAGCACGTGATAGTACTTTAATAATTTCCTTTTGCCATGCATGCAGAGACATTCATTCTTTCTGCAGTCTATGGTCAGTCAAAATGATTTGAGTTATTTTCAATGATTATTCCACTTAATATAATCTTAGCAAAAATTCAAGAGGGAAGAAATTAAGACTAAAAAGGGAAAGGAATACTGAAAGAAAAAGAATAAAAAGAAAGAAGGAAAGAAGGAAGCAGACAGGAAGAGACAAAAGGGAAGGGAAGGAAAGGGGGAAGGGGGAAGTGGGAAGGGGAAGGAAAAGAGGAAAGGAAAGGAGAGGAGAGAAGAGGAGAGGAGAGGGGAGGGGGAGGAAAATCTTGCAAATCAGATAGATGTGACCTTTGGTACAAAATAAAAGTGCCCTGTGAAAGAAGAGAATGGTGGCTTATGCAAAGAAAGTGCCCACCTTGGTTCTGACTCCTTTCTGCTATGGAAATAAGGGATTCAGCATACTTAGTCTTGATTGATCAATATTTAAATTTGATTGACCAGGTTATTTAGCAGGTCCAGGGTAAATTGGGGCCTTTAAGGAGCTGTTTATCCTGGCAAAAAAATACTGGAAGATGCCCAATATAGGGCCACAAAGTTGATTTTTGCGGTTACCCCAGGACCACAATTATCTATGTCCCCAATGTATCAAATGGCTAGCAGATCTACTCATAATCTATGCCCAGATAGCCACTTGGGATGCTTGTTCATGAAAGATACAAATAAAACATCTATTCTCCATAAATTTAAGTTCAGTACCAAGAATTAGAGGTATTTTTGAGGCCAAGAAATGAGTACTGCGTGGTAGTGGGGATCTTCTGTCTCCCAAATGTCTCTACTATTCACAGAGGAAGATTTTGGGCAGTAAAATTCTAGAGTTTAATTTTTTTAATTACTGCTTTGACCTACTTTAAATTAGAAAAACCCTCTAGGGTAAGAATTTAGGTTTCTTTCTGTTTTATGATTTCAGTTTTAAGAGTCAGTTTTGCAGGAGGGAAAAAGGAAATGTTGATACTACATGCCTAATAGAGTATTTGGAGTTGAAGATGGGAGTGGCTAGGCTTGGGATGTCTGAGAGATTATTGATGGATATTGGTCATGATAAATGAGACAAAGAAAGGTAGAGAGATGTGAAAGTCAGTCTACTTGGGACCTTAAACAAAACATCTAATTGTTTATTATTTCAGAATTGCAAACCATTATGAATCTTTTTAAAAGAGTATTTCAAAGATACATCCTCCAGTTGAGAATGACTAAATGAATCATCACAAATTAAATTCTAGTTAGCTGGAAATCTCAAATTTAGGTTTAATTTAAAAATAAACATATATTTTGAATACACAGAGTGAAAAATAGTATTCTGTCACTACACTTGTGTCATTCAAAATAAACATATTAACAAATTCAACACTGTCATTTTGGTCTCAAAAATCTAAGTGGCCCTTGCAGGCTGACCTTTGAAAGCATAACTCCAGAATACTTTCAAAGCTTTCATTTTGACTTTTTAAAAGATGTTTGCAACTTAAATAGTACGGGAATTTGAAGAAAAACTTATTTGATTGGAGTTTATTCTAAATAGAGTGACCAGTTTCTTCCTCAGCGTCCCTGATGTTGTCATTTTTATCTTTAAACAATAATAATCCTTAAAAAGGACATCTATTGAGGAAACAAAAACTAAGGGCTGACCAGCAAAATGTCTATGGCTCAGAGAACTTTTTCTCTGTTAGTACTTTTGTGATTCAGTTGTCACCTATTTCATCTAAAAATAAATCTCAGTGGAGTGCATTAGGTAGTGTGCACAAACCATAAAGTATTACCCAAGGTTACTCTCCTTTAGCTCATATCATTGTTTTCTCACACAAAGTTCATTATGCATGCATTATTCTAAACTATGTTTAATGAAATACAACGTATCAGAACTATTTCCTCCAATCATTTTTCTAAAGAGAAGAACCCAGAGTTCATCCAAGACTACAATGGAATACGTACTTGACACTGATTTAGGCTTTGTGCCGGATAATGAAAAGCTCTGGGAACTGCTGAGATGGAGATGGTAATCGCTCTGCAAAGGTGATTCCTGATAGGACCCAAAAAGCAGAAATACCACCATGCTTCTGATACTGATTAAAGAGAACCAATCTCCAAAATAAGCACCAGTAAAGAAGAAAACTCTCTGGCTGTAGAGCGAGCTTCTTGACACAGGTTAAGTGAAGGCTTTGAAAGTTCAAGTTGATAAGACTTCATGACACTGTCAGAGCCAGGATTGTGCGGTTGCGGGAGGTGTCTACAACCACGTATGTCTTTGGGGATGGCCAACACTCAGTGGACAGCGTTTTAGATTACCTACATTTATTGCTAGAGTTGCAGTGATTAACACATAGTTTCTGCCCTTTAAGACATAAACATTTGGTCAGAAACAGGATGCAACTGTAATATAGTAGAAATTCATGTTTAAAAAATATTTTAAAAGAAACAAGCAAATGAAATGAAGTTTATGTTGTGTTTAAGTTTTTAAAATTTTTATAAATTAAAGAGAACTTTTAGTTCACCTATTTAAATAAGGCTATATGCACATCAATGCATCTCAGTTTTCAGTGCCATGAGAGTTAATTTGCCTGACCGAAAGAAAAGATACCTTGTTCTTCAAAAGACATTAATTGCATGATATTTGGAAGTAAAAAACTGTGAATTAAGGCAATGGTTTTTAATTTCAGGCCTATACATTTCAAGAATTTACTATTCAAACAGCATGTTTAAGGATTTTAAGGAAAAATGTCATACTACTTACCAGACCTTTGAAATAATGAACGAAAATTAATAAGTATCAATTATCTAGGGTAATAGTACAAAACTAAATTCCAAGCCTTTAAATTATATTTCAGTGATAAAAAACATGACTATGACTCATAGTTTTGCTAACCTTTTGTCCCTCAGATCATTTTCACACTGCCCTCAACTAAGTCCAACTTTCCCTGATCTTTATTTCTGGAATTCACTTTTCTTAACAAAAAAGTTGCATTTTCCATAATGCCTGCCTACTTCCCAGAATATCAAATTGTTTTTCACTTCAAAACTATTCTTTAATTTTATTTCCCAACACATTCTACTTTATAATATTCTTCCTATAAACATTAAACCATTTAAACAATATCGTTTGTTCCAAGGCCAAGCAGCAACCATTACTGATTACTCAAAGAGAAGACCTGAGGAAACTTTTCGATGTATTAATCTATTTATACTTTTTAAATTTCTGTCTTACATAAGGTATGGTATTGAACTGGAAAATGCCTTTTATTCTCATTTGTGCATTAGGTGAGTTAATTTACTCAAAGTTCAACTCCAAAGGCAACTGTCATCCCTGGAGTCTCTTTTTGAAACATAACCCAATTTTAAACATGGATTTGTCTTCATTTCATTTGAAAATGTTTGAGATGTAATAATATTTAAATCTCTATATCTTATAATTTCAGAATTTAACCAATATCACAAAAAAAGCCATTCATATTTGTATCACCAACTTCTCACTGCATTGTTTTTCAAAATTACAGTTAAAGACATTTATAGTATCTAATATTTAAAAATTATTTTATATCTGTGCTAAGATTATTTTATTTCTTAATTCTTCCTTTAGGTGATCTCTATAGATACTTAAATATAGATATCTAAGTAGATTAACAGTATGGGTTTTATAATGCAGACACATAAATCTTGATATTTGTATAAATTTACACATCTAGAAAGTAGCAACAGGATGAACTCCTTTAGGTCGGTGTATCTTTCCACAAAGGCACCTTATAGTACAGCAAGAAAAAATTGCTACACAACTCAAGAATTTGAGAAATTTATAGACTTAGAAATTCCCCAGAAATAACTGGAAAAGTACAACTAGATTTGTATTACAACATAAGATATAATAAATTTGAACATTATTTTTTCAATGGTATAATAATGCAGTTATTCATAAAACTGTCTCAAACATCTGATTATTTTTTAGGTTACATACATAGATATAGTTGTAAATTATAAATTTATATAAATTTTTTATAGAAAATGATCTACCCAAAATTTACTAGAATGACATTTAATTACTTGGGCAAGGAACTTTGGGGGAAAATAGTTGTAAAAGCTTTATGTATAGTAAAGTTAATCATTAATGATATAATATAAATTGGTATTATTCCTTATCATTTTTCATTTTTAAAAGCAAAATTCATACTTTAATTGTTTTAAATTATTATCTTAGTTTCTTACATTCCTTTTGCTGTCCCTTAGGAAGTCTTGCATCTAATGATAACTTCTATTTTCTTTTTCCTTTTTTATTGTTCTCAAACTTTTAATGATTTTTAATATAGCTATTTAATGGTGATAGAACGGATATATAATATAATTGATGTTAATAATATTCAGTTTGAATCCTGTTGACACGATACATAAATCAAGTAATGAATTTTCTACTAAGTGAGCAATCATAGCCAATCCATTTTTAAATCACAAAGTTGAATATATATTGACATAATATCTTTTAATCTTTATTGTGTGTTATCCATTTTGCAGAAGAGATTACATAATGATATGTAAAATTAGAATCAAGGGTGAAGTGAATTAAAAGTCAGAATAAAATGATATATTCAGTAGTATCAATGAAGCACAGTATGCTTATCTTCTCCTTTTAAAAACTGCACCTAATACTGTGATTTGGAAGTGGAGGAAATTTTCATGTTTTCTAATTTTCCTTCAGGTCAGCATTTTATCATCAGAATACAAAACCATGAATGAGTCAGAGACAAGAGGAAATGAAGACAGTTGTAGCGCAGTTTATATGTCAGAGTTGCAGTGCCAAATGCTTTACAAGGCCTTTACATGTGTTCTGGTACTTTTGCTAATGCAGCTACAATATCTCCAGGGCTGTTAACATCCTCTCTTTCCTCTCTCAAGTGGCCCATAAATGATGGTTAGGAGAACATAGAATTTAAAAAAGAAATGGCCAGAGGGGTTTTCTGCTCATTTTTTCCAGTGTGATCATTTAAAACAAATTCTTTTTTTCTTTTCGTTGGTTCTGCTTATTTTAGAGAAACAGTTTAAATTTTACAGAAACCCACAGCCTAACAAATACCTAAGACAGTTACACTCTCCTCTGGTGTGGACAGTGATTTTAAAGGACCCACAGGTATAGACAGTGATATTCTTGCGCTGGTACTTTCTGAGCAAATTGGAACATCACCACCACCACTCCTTTTCATCAGAATGAAAATAAGGTGAAGAATGGGTACAAGTTCAATTAGGGATTATTTAATCAATCTGCTTGAGCCAATCCTGTTTTTTCTTCTCACAGATTTTTAGCCACAAGATTTATAGTGTCTGAAAATGTTGCTTTTTACAATGTGTATGCAAATTGTGTGAACCATATCCTTCTCGAACTGTTGTAATCATGTAGAAGGATCTTCACTTTACCCTCCTCAGAGAAGGAGTTTTCTTTAAATACATTGTAGTTACTCCTAAACACCAACATCACTACATTTTGTATCTTCCTTTAGGTGTGCATGTATTTGTACGTGTCTGGTGGGTTTCAGATTTGTGCTTTGCTTTTTGCCTTTGTGTTTTAGAGTGAGAGTAAATATAGTAGTGAATCAAAGCATATGGATATTAACATCTAAAGGTACCGTTTCAAGAAAACCTTTAGACAAATTAAATTTAATAGAGTTACCTCAGCCAAGAACAATTCATGAATGAACAGCATTCAGAATCAAAGGAGGTTCAGTGAAAGCTCTGGTCCTCAGCATGAACTGTTAGATTTTATAGACCAAACAGGCAAGTAAAATAAAGAAAGAAAAAATAAATAAAGTAAAGAAATTACAGCTAGACATTTATTTGATTTGAGCATGATATGATGAGGCATTTCCCTTATTTGGATATGGTCTAATGGGAGGTACCTGTTTGTATAACCAATAAGGTTCTTAGATGCTTCTAATTGGCTGAGATTCATATTTTTTTAAAGAACGTTAGAAGAAATATTTCCAACTTAAATACTTATTTGCTTAGGAAAGAATTCTGGGTAAGAAACCACCCCAAGCTATATGTCTCCTGCTCATTTTGCTTTAATAACACTCTGAGACCTATAACTCAATATAGAAAACCAAGATAGAGATTCTTTTTTCTCAAATAAGAATGCAAATCTTGTGACCTGGAAAACCGTGGCCTGATTTTACTGATGAGATTTATTCCACTGGACTAGACTTTAAAAATTAAAAATCCAGGAAAACATACTACTTATATATAGATAAAACTAAACAATTCTTTGATTTAAGAAGGAAAAAATACTGTATACAATCCTGATTACCATCTGCTAATATGGTAATTCTAAATGCCATATGATGTAAGGAATATTTCGGTACATTTCAGTATAATCTACTCTTTCAATTTTATCCTCCCAACCAATACCCATACATAAACAAATGAATAACAAAACATTCCATATCAGCTAGTTGTTACTGTACAATAAATCATTTTAGAATTTAGTGACCCAAGAAGGAAATATTTGTTCCCATTCATCAGTCTAGATGTCAACTGGACAGTTCTATAATCTAGGGCAGAGTTTCTCATTACTGTGGTTATCTGTGAATCAACTTAGCAGCTCTGCTTCTGAGAGGTCGCTAGAAGTCAGTGAGGGTGATTCCAGTTTAAGTTTTTTCGTCTAATAAAGCAGGACTGAAGAGAACAAATCTTTGGAAAGTACGACTCATTTAATTTTTCTTTGCTTCTGAAGAATCAAACTCTAGTCCATTCTAATAGCCAAATCCACAATTATTTGGAAGACATGCATTTCTCTTACATCTGCTTTGGTCATATCAGACTCTTATGAGATAAGACCCTTAAATGTCCTTGGTTGTTTTGTAAGATCCTTAAATTTCTTAGAAACTGCTTCATTGAAGTGAAAGAGAGTCCTAGGCATTGGATTAAGTCTTAACATAGGATGTTGTAACAAAACCCTTTATTTGATCTTAAACTCAGAACTTTTCCTGTTGAGGCTTTTACTGAGTAGGAAGGCAGAAGATGAGAAAATATTTATTTTTGTTCATTTAAATTATCCTTAAAAACTGTCTATTTTTTCTCTCACTCATAGTTTGGCAAAGAAAGTACTGTGGGCCAAATCCAGTCTACCATGTATTTTTGTATGGGCTGTAAACGAATTTTTTTTTTTTACGTTTTTAATGGTTACAAAGAAAAAAAATAATATTTTGCGATATATGCAAATTATCTTATATTTAACTCTGAGTTCAGAAATAGTTTTTGAAATACAGCTACACTCATTCATTTACATATTGGCTCTAACTGTTTTTGGACTTAAAACAGCAGAGTTGAGTAGTTGAAACACAGATTGCACAATCAGAAAACAAACTGTATTAACTACGGGATAGGACCCTTTCTAGATAAAGCTTGCTGACTTCTGATCGGACTCATTTTGCTTTCAAACTATCCTATATGCAATTAAAAGAAGCCAACTAACACTGCTGTTCTTTTTTGTGAAAATCATTTTGCTAACATCCCAAAAGTTTATTAGGAGAATATCTATTGACATAGTTTTATTTTGTTATTTTATAATGCAGCTCTACTCTCCCAGCCTTCAAGAGCAATCTTTTCCCACTTCTCCAATATCTACTAAATATGTCTCATCATGTTTCCATTATTTGCAACTGATTTGCTCTTCAAAGAGAATCCCATATTTTATGTTACTATTACGCTACTTTCATGCACTGTTTTCTGTATCAGTTGTATGCAATGTAAGAAATAAATGTCAAACTCTGTAGCTTAAATCAAGAAGCATATTATTGTGCCTGAATCCATGGGTCACCTAAACCAGACTACTGCTTTTGCCTAAATTTGTTCATGTATCTGAAATTCATTTATAGGTTGGCTGCAGTCTAGATAGTCTAAATGTTCTTGTTAGCAGATTTCTCCTTAGGTTGGTTGTTGTTTGAGACAGCAGGAATAGCTGGACCATGGGTCTTTCACCATCCAGCAGATGCCCCTGGGTCTCTCCATGTGATGGAGGTGGACTTCCAAAAGAAAGAGTGACACACTGAAGATTTTCCGAGACATGTACTTGGAACTAACACTCCATAACTTCCTCCACAGTATATTAAAGAAAGCAACACACTCCCGGCTTAATGAGTGAGGAAATAAATTCAGCCTTTGGATGAGATCATCGTAAAACATATGGTACCATTTTAGCTTTTGGTGTACAGAGTATATAGACATGCGTAGCATACAACCAGATTTGTATTTGCTAAGAGCCCTCAATTCTGAATATATTAAGCACAAAGAAATTGTTCTGTTCTTGCCAGTCCTATCATTGTTATGGTTACAAATGAATAATGAAATACTCCCTACAGGCTATTAGCACTGGTGAAGTTTATACTACAGATTCAGAACTGGGAGAATAACAATTTATATTTTTTTAATAGACAAATAAATATAAATCCAGATAATTCCACGTCATCTTTATCACTATACAGTTGTGATGAAGGAGTATTAGATTTTAATCCATTTAAGTGATTGCTCTCGAAGCTGTTCCTCTGGAGTTAGAAGGCCCCTACTTGTTCTCAGTTCAAATGTGGGATACTCCTTAATCTCTTGTCAGTAATTCTTTGAAGGCCTTTACTATCTTCCCATTTTTTTAAGTAAGTGTCACTAGAATAAGGAATGCTAGTTCACATTTAACTTCTTTGTACTATTTATTCTTCACAATTCGATGTACAAGTACTAAAATAAGGGAATTATTATTTACTGATCTGAGAGTGTGACCAGAAAGACAAGCACACTGACTGCAAGCTTTATGGCATGGGAGCTAGTAGAGTATCAGTCTCTTTCTTATGCATTTTCTCCGTTTTTTATACAAATAAACTGTAAAAGAGAAATGAAAAAGTAACAAATAAATATGCTTTTAATGTCACCGTTGTGAAGCTAAGATCAAAATCCTACTGAGGCTGTCAGAATATCTCTTGGTTTGAAAAATAAATCAAAATCAGAGACTTATCCTCAAAGAAGAGAATTAACTGGTCTATATTAACTGTGTTTTTTGAAGGTTTATATAATTTGTAGAATTTGTTATGTAAACTTCTAATATTTCCTCAAGGAATAATCACCATACTCTTAAGTTTAAGTTTTCTTTCCTGAAGACTGCTGGGAGCTTTTATGTAGCTGAAAACTCACCTATAATTAGAAGATAATCTTTCTTTCTAAAATAAATAGGGATGGAAATTTTTTTCTAAAATATATTTTGTATGAAAGTATCCAACGAATTAGGCATTTTGCAAAGGATCATTTCTACAGCCAACTTTATTCATAAACTTGTTTTTGTGTTTTGTTATTTGTTTTTTAACAAGAGATTTATCCTCTTAGAAGAGTGACTTGCTTTTGAGGCAGCTCTACCTCCTTTTTCTCTGTTAGGAGTAAGATGAGGTCTTGCCTTTCATTCAGTTGCTAAGTCCTGCTCATTTCCATTAGTCTCCAAAATATCACTTCCTTGGAGAATGCTTCCTACTCCTTATTAACCGAGCTCTTAGCTGATAGGATTTTTCTTCATAACCCCTGTGTCAGGGATTTGCAGTTTCTTACCAAACACCCACTTTCCCCTCCTACTTTCTAATGAAACCTCAAGCTTGTTGAGAATAGCAATGTGCCCTGCTTTAAGAATAAAATACCTTACTTAGTCTCCTTCGGATGTGATCTCTGTCCCACAAGATAAAAGAGGGCATTGGTTGGTAGCACTTCCAAGAAAGCATATTAAAGAAAGCTCTTCTCTGGCAGCAAACAGCTTTTTTCCTTCGCCTTTCCTCCTTCCTCCAGCCTGGAATATTAATGCAATGGCAAAAACTGAAATGTAATCTTGCAACAATGAAGACAAGGTCAAGAGGATTACAGTGATTTTACCTTGGTATCTACTCACTAACTATAAGGAGGCATTTATCTGGAGATCTCATGACATGAGAAAAATAAACATTTTGTTAAGTTCTTCATGTTACTACCTTCTTAACTTCATAGACAAAGTTAATCTTTAGCAAGTATGACATTTTTAACAGTCTGAGACTATGCCCAAGACTATGTCTATCTGTTAACATCAATTAACTAGTCTGTTCTCCAGTGAGATCATGAGCATTATTGAAGGAAAAGGTGATATTTGTTTGCTCACCACTATAAGAATTCTACTTGACACAACATTGTCATGAAATAACCTTAAAGATTTATACACAATAAATAAATGTTCTTTCCACTAATAAAGAACTTGTATCATATCCCTGGACTTGAGGTACTTAGACTGGGTGTTTCAATTTCTGTACTGTGAATACTATTGGCCAGACAATTTTTGATTCAAGACTTAGAAAACTGTTTTGTGCATCACAGATGTGAACCAGCACTCTGACATGCCTGGTTTCTCCTCACTAGATACGAGTCTGTAAACTGTGTCTGCCTCCCTTGTCACCACTAACCAAAGCTTCAATCAGATTTGTTTCCTCAAGACAAATATGAACATATATCTTCACTTTTGAGAGATCCTAAAAAAAACTAAAAGTCCAGTAAGAATGTCTTGACAGGATATTTCTGTAACACATTAAAAAATCATTGTATGATTAATCTAAATTTCAGAAATATCAAAAGGTAAAACTAGGTGCATTGAAAAAAGAAAGTGATTCTAAATATAGTGCAGTATACATATTTCCAAACACATATCTAAACACAACACGATCTTCAGTGATGTGTGTTCAATAGGCCCCTTTCTTCCAATACAAACATACTGTCTCCCCATTAACACATTCCTTTTCATTGATAACTTCAAGAAGATCCAGTGGACACATGTGCAGTGTCCAGTCTCTGAGGTCAAATTACCTCTTTAGGTAGGATATTTCCATGCTAATTCTTAATAATGAAATAGGTACAACATGAGGATTGACGATTCTTCATTGTGCGACACCTCAAGCATGAGAGGTGGGCATGTGGCTTGATCTTCCCATTGGGCTCTTACATACTTTTCTTCTAGTAAAATTCCATAACATATGTACTCAATTAACTCTATCTCAATCCCCAAACCCCCACACATCTCTACACACAAACCTTAATCTACAAGGTCATCTAACTCTTGAAAATATTTCTGTGAATAATTCATCTACCACCTCTAGATACAAATTATTCAGTTCAATGGAATCCTAAGAATTTTAACTTGATTTATCACCTTCATTTATTCATAAGCTTTATCAAATTCTTTAAATATAGAGTTTACTCACAGTGCAGTGCCACATTCATTTTTTTCAAATCTTTGTTATACATTTTTAAATAGCAGAAAACCTGTTACTTGGTGGCACATCTTATGATGGTTTTAAAACTTCCTTAGAAGACTAGGGTTATCAAGGTAGATCCAATTCTGTCTGAAAATATGCTAAGGAGCTCCCTAAAGGTATAAACAATAAAAAACAACAGAATCATCACTTTTTTTCTTTTCAAGTCATGTTTTAACAATTTACTAGCATTTTTGTAGTATGCTTAGTCTATGTAAAAGTGTACTTTTTAATCAGAATATAATTTGATTAATTTTCAAAACTGGATACACCTTTCTTGTATGCAGCATCCCGACCAATATAAAGAACCCCACCAACCTCAGGAATACTTCATATTTCCATCCAGAGGGCAGAATGGTCAAAATGAAGAAAGAAAACTAACATGAGAGAAATGTGGGGTACATAATACCTATCTGAGTTCTACTGGTATATTTTTTGTCTGAAAATGAATGGAAAAATAAATATACTAAAAATTGCTCTGCTAAATGTGATAATCTCTCTGAAAATATGCTTTAAAATATAGCGGACTGCAAGAATGAACAGTATTATTTTAATTTTTTATCACTGCAAAGTACCCATTGCAGAGTTCACCTTGGAAAAATGATCAGGCTTGGCTCAGAACAGAGAAAAAAGGGAGCCTTGCTAGCGATGCCAGCAGGCTGCTTTCCAAAAGACCTCTTAGAGTCTCATTACCTTGGTAGATTTGCCTGGCTCTGATTCTGGTCTTCAGCTTTCCAGTCTCTGCAAACTAGTTGTCTATTTCTAAGGGGCCTACTGATATTAAACATGCTCAAGGGACTGATTTTAAAAATCAAAGCCCTAATTTATTAATTTACAGTAAGGGGACCAGGCACTTAAGGCTTCTGGTCAGCACATTCTCTCTGCTGATATTTCTCTGGAGAAGCCACACAGGATTCATTGGCTTACCCAGTGATTATCATTCCAGAAAAAGAAAAATTAGATGTTAGGAAGCTCCTCCCACACTGTATGATCCCGGTTCCCTACTTTATTTTTTGCACAGATGCAACCCTGTACCTTGACAATTCTTTTCAGACCAACTCAGCTGCCAATCCAGTGAACAAGCACTAGGAAGCCGCTAGTTCTCAAGAAATGGATCACTTTTCAACCCAGGAAAATTCTGTACACATAGTGTTGTCACAGAGATCAATGAGAGCAGAGCTTATACAGCATTGCAGATCCTTCATTTAAACAGCTATTTATAAACCCTATTTGGTCTCACCAGCTGTGCCACCTCTCTGACCAGTGCTTCCTGTCCCTTTAGCAGAAGGGGGCTCTGACTGCAGCCCCAAAGGTTATTGCATTTCCCCCTCATGCCCATATTAAATACACGATCCAGCGTTTTAGTAGTGGAATGTAACAGGCATTTCTCATGCCCAGTACTTAAAGAGGTCATGATCAGTATCTTCTCTTCCTTCTACCAGCTCTTGCTTTCATGTTCTCTTGGCTACGCAATATTCATGCCAGTTTTCACGCCTAACCAATGCAGCAGCCACTTCTTTACGAATGTTAACTTTCAGTCAAGAAATTCTTACACATTTGCAAAAGAATTCTTGTGCTTTATGAAGATGATTGCTTTATATGTCCAGATTGATCCATTGTGTGTTGATCTCAAATTCCTAGAATTATATACAGCTGATTGCTGATTATAAATGCTAACAATATTTTCAAGTTATTCTGCGTGACTCTCATACCTTCTATGACCTTCATTAAGACTGTGAAATGTGGTAGTTTAAGAATTACTGAAATAATAAATGCAGAGTATTTGGGACACAGCCTGACACTATTAACAAAGCACTCCAAAACCATGATTTTGGTCAAATGAAAAATGGTTAATGTTTTAAAATCAGTATTTATTTATTTTGGTTATGGAGATTTTTCCTTCTTAATTTTTTTCTCCTTAATTTTTAAGGTATTAAATTGGCATTTTTAATTCATTCTCACAATATTTGAGGAATTTTTAAATAGGATTTATTCTTGAAACACTCAAACATAAAGATATTAAATGATAATGTATTAAAAACAAAATTTAAAAGTTATTATTTCCAACTATAATGCTATAAATAAATAATATTAAAGATTGCAATCCCAATAAAATACTTTGAAATTATTATATTATGTTTTATATTAAAAGAAAAAATACTAAACGGTGCAAATTATCAAAATATTCTTAATTCTACCAAATACATAATTAATAATGCATCAATTATTAAAATCCATGTCCATATGTTTGAAAGTTCTTAATATTTTAAACAAAATTTACACCAACTTATCATCAAACTTGATATTAATTTTTTTGTAAAAATGCTATGCATTTATATTTGAAATGACTCATTGAAATTCATCATATAAAATAAAATGAAATGTTTGCTTTGTTGTACCAAGATTACTCTCAATATTTGGAAATATATATTCTAAATATTGTAATAACATAGAAATACTATTACTTAAATAATGTAATAATATAAAAATATTATTAATATTTTGAAAGATGATAATGATGATTGTTACTGCTTATAAACAATTCAAAAATATTAAGAAGGATTCTGAGGTAGACCCTCAGTTGTGTAACTTTTCTAGGATGAATGCAAAACCATAGTCAAATGACAAGCTTTTGTCTATTTTCTTTCTTTCTGTGTGTGTGTGTGTGTGTGTGTGCATGTGTGGTGCTGAGGTTTAACCCAGGGCCCTGTGCATGCAAAGCAAGAGCTCTACCACTGAGCCACAACCAACTTTGTTGGTTTTATTTATTTATTTAAGTCAATTTTATCCACAAAGCCCAAGTTTAAGGAATTTCTACTTAAGGAATATTCAATAATTCTCCCATAATTGTTAGTCTTCTTTTTGTTGTTCTGTGTAATGTTATCTGTATCAAAAAACACAAATTTTCTAATAAGCATATTTTTAAAATATCAATTTTGTTGTTTTAAATTCAGTAGAATAAATCAAAATTTCCCAGATTATATGCACAAATAAATAAATAAGTAAAACTCTAAATCTGGAGAATAGTATTTTATAATGCTGATTTTACAAAAAAGCTTTGGAAAGAACTTTTGTAGGTAGCATGTTACTAAAATTTTTAGCTGACACAATTTAAATGTTTGAATCTGAGTGATTCATAAAACTGACTTAAAATTTAATCATCTAAGCATTTTCCCTCACTCTTGACTCTTTTATTTGGAAATAGAATTTCACTCTTAGAATAATTTGGTAAATGTCATGTAAGCAATTTTTAAAAAGAGTCTTCTGTTATAAAAACTGGCAGATACTAAACAGACAATGTTTCAGAATAACTGATATGGACAACAGCAGTAAGAATTTAGACTCCCAGTAGGCAAACCACCTGTAAAAACAACACTTCTAACTTCAATTTGAGTTGCTGGCTTCTGAACATTCAATTATTTAGGGCATTCAAAGGATTTCACTAATGAAAGAAATATTTACAGACGTGAGGTATAAAGGTGTTTTTTATCATTAATGATTAGGTTTCACTACTAAATATTACAATTGCTGTTTTAAACAATTGCTTTTTTCTTTGAGAACCATAACATTTCAGCTTTAATCTATTACGTGTGTATATTTATTCAGAGCACTTTAATGCTATTTTGCCTTAAAACCTTCAAAATCAGATATTGTTAGAGGCAGAATATAAGAAAAAATGACCATCCAGATGTTTTCATATTTCAAGGTCGTCACTGCATTGACATCCAGACAGAGTCTGTTCTGGATTCTTAAAAAATTAGTTTGGGTTAGAGAAATGAACCACATGTACAATGTTCTCTTTTAGCATTAATAAGCTTTGCATAACCTGTCATTACAATGAATTGACTTAGACCTCCTCACTCACATTTAAGAGACAGTAACCTTTTGTTTTGTTCTGTTCTGTTTTATTGAAGAACAGGAATTTAAATTGTATTTAAATGAACTTGTAAAAAAATTAGGACACTTTTTAGATTAAAAAAAATTGTGAAGATAGTCCTGAAAATTTCCTAAGCTGTAACCAGCTTCCCCTATTTTCAACATCTTGATTTAATGTAATATATTTGTTACAACTGAGGAAACATATTGATACACCTTCATTAACTAAGGTTCATACATTTTTAAAGGTACCTTATGTCCCTAAGTCCCTAATGTCCTTTTCATGTTCCAAGATTCCATCCAGGATCCCACTTTGGATTTTGGTTCCTTAGAGTTGGAACAGTTTCTCAGTATTTCCTTGTTTTTGATGATTTTTGACAATTTTGAGGAATATTGATCTGATATGAAAGCAGCTCAATTAGAATTTATCTGGTATTTTTTGTCATAATTGTTCTGTGTTCATGGATTTTGGCAAGGAAGACTAAGGAGATGAAGTATAAGTTTTACTGGATCATCTCAAGTGTTCATTATAACTGTGATTTATCATGACTGATGTTGACTTTGATCACAGTACTTATTCAGTGTTTCTCAAGTTGTTCTTATGAAAATATACCCTTTCTCTCTTCTTCCTTACTGTATTCTTTGATAGGAAATCACTGCATAGTCCACACTTGAGAAGTAGGGAGATATGCTATAGGGGAAGGAATATTTATATAACTTACTTGGAATTCTTCTGCACATGAAGTTTGTTTCTTTCTTAATTAATTCATCTATACATTCAATTGTTTATGTCAGAAGAGACTCATTAACATGCATTTTATGCACTGGATTATAATTAAATATTTTGTTTCTCAAATTGTTCCACCTTCAGTCATTTGGAACTTTTTAATTTTCTCGTGTGAGTCTGTGTGTGTGCGTGTGTGTGTGTGTGTGTGTGTGTGTGTAGTACTTGCTTTCTGAACTATCCCAGGATTATCTTGCATATTTCCTGTCCCATTCTCAGATCTGTCATTTTTCTAAGGAAACTTGTTTCTCTTTATTCAGAAACAGTATTAGAAACCAAGATCTGAATGTGATGTAAGCTCATTATAATTAACATATCATCAATTCTAAGATCCTGCAAATGATAAAACAAAGAAATGTAAGTATATGTACTAACACCTGCATTTACACGTCTGTAAATATCTCTGTATGTAATTGTCTTTGTCTATGTTAAACTAGTATACTGATGATTCCATTTCCAATTCATTATACAATGTATAGATGAATTAATTAAGTAATCTAGTTTCCTTCCCTGTTTAGTTGCAAACTACAAATCCGGCAATGAGAACTTGGGTCTAATCAATCCTTATCCATTGACTTGATTGATCAAGTTCAGTACCACAGGGTACACTTTAAACTTACTTGTCAACAAAAGTATATCCTTTTGATGAAATATGTGCAAATATAATTTGCCCATTTGTTAAAATAGTCTTTTGTTTTTATATTTCTGACATTGAGTTTTGTGTATACTTTGCATACAAGTCTTTTAACAGATACATTTTTTCTCTATTTTTTCAGTCTGTTATCTTTTTACTCTCTAAACAGTTTGCAAGGCAAAAATAAAGTCGAACTTATCTCTTATCAATCTGCTTTTGGTCTTTCATCTAAAAATTCATCATTAGAAAAAGATATTTTTGTAATGATTATGTATCTGTTTTTGAATACTAAATGCTTTGAAAGAGAAACTTTCAAAATGTTTTCTTCTCTCTTTACTCTCATACCTTTTTGCATTCTCTTTGTTTCTTGTTAGGTTCTTTCTTTTCTCTCTGGTAGTAAAAATACAGAGAAAAATTCATTAAGATAAGATAGCAAATATATGGTGACTTTAATTTAACCATTTTCTTCTGCTAGCAACCAGAAAACTGCAGTATAGTACTTTGAAGTGCTAAGACTTTTAAGTCTTCATCTGTTGTTTTTCTCTTCCCTCTTTTTCTTCTGAAGAAAAATGAGAGATTTTTTTCAGAGACTGTCTTATCAGACCTAAGGAAATTCGTCCAGTAGGTATATAATTATCATAAACTCCTATCCAGGTATCTCATTAAACAGAGGACATTAACTGATGGGAGCTGAACATATTGTCTACATTTTGCCTATGTTCTGAGACTTTGCATAAGGCTGAGTTTAAAGGTGAAGGACTAATGAGCCTGGCAGAGGAAACTTCAAGGCGACCTAATGTTCAGGCTGTACCATAGATTATGGGTATTTTTACAGACATATTTAGTTAGAAATACTGTTCTAATCTAGAGTTCATCTATAGACCCATTTCAGTTGATTAATAGCAAAAATTCTTTATAAGTAATTAGTAGAACACTACAGATATGCATCAGTCACTTAAAGTCAATATTTATCGTATATTATAAGTAAATTATTAACAGAGAAACATTGTTATCCTGATAATTTTTAAATACTGATTCCAAGATAAGAAAATACTTCCTTGTATGAATATAAAAGCAATATTTATTCTGATCCCTCCTTTCTGTTTTGAGTTTCAAAACCAAATTGAGGAAGATGCATACAATGCGATTAGTGATGGATAGAAGGATAATACAGAGAATATCATCAAGTTTCAGAGCACTGTAGATGCTGTACCCAATTTAAGTCTGAAGACTGAGAGGAGAATGATTGTTGAAGTTTGCTTAGAGGATTTTATGAAGGTGCTGGAGCTTGTACTTGATCTAGATGGTTCCATTACAGACAGATCATGTTAAGGAGAGAGGGATGCTGAAAATGAAAGAAAAACATGAACAAGGTGATTGGAGTGACAAGGAATAGGTCATACTCATTGGGAAGTTTTAACATTATTCCAGTTAAACAGTTCTGATAATTGCAATACTTTCAACTCTCCTGACTGGTTGTATTTATTTATTATTTATTTGTTTACTTTCATTAGTACATATTTGCAGATTATGCTCACTGCAGGGGATTGGCACATGTATATAATACATTTCAGCAGCCCTCTTTTTCCCCTCCTCCCTCCACTCCTCTTTTTTTTCAGCATCAGATTCATTTATTTATCTTATAAGACCTTATAAAGTTAATTATCAAATGTACAGATTGAAAATCAGACTAACAGGCCAAGGAACATATGAAACATCGAAGACAATTGTACTAAGTCAAGATACACTTTTGGATACGTTGTTCTTGTTGAGTTACAGTAGCTTTCTTCCCCATTTGTCTTTTTTGCCTATTATCTATGATACACATTTTTTCATTTAAAAGAAAGCATGCAATATTTAAGGCTGTAAATCAAGCTATCAATTAGATTAGTGGATCACACAGAGTCATCTAGAGAACTTAAGTTTTTGAATGAATAGTTCATGTGGGAAAAAAAAAGCAATTTTAAGACAAATTTACAGTATTGGTGCCACTGCTACAGTCAAGTCACTTTGCAAACCCTTACCAGCTGGCATTCTCTTGTCCCTTGTGATTGGCTCAGATGTTGACAGATAATCTAATCGGATCTAACAGAGAAAAATTTATGACTTTAATTTGATGATGGAAGAAAATTTATCCCTTATGAATAGTATGATGTACAGATGGCACATTTGCAATTTCTGTAGCCATTTCACTGCTGTGCAAGGGAAGGTGGATGAGAGAGGATAGCACCAAGAGGATCACAAGACATCAGAGCCAGAACATGGATTAAACAACACTTGTATTCTAGCTTATGTCTGCATTCTGATGTTAACTGAGCCTTTAAATTACTATTATGCACCTTCAACAAGATACTCAGAAAGTCTTTTCCCTTTCCCTCATATCCCACATACAATCTCACGTTAGAAAATCATTTCCATCTAGATTTGAAAAATACTTTCGAATTTATTTCACATCTCTCTCCCTGTCTCCCCAATCTAGATCAGCATCGGTGGTCATTTGAAATAATCCAGAAAACTCCTAACTCATCTTTCTTTCTGTGCAGTTGTTCCTTCAGTCACCCACACAAAACAAAAGTCATGTCCAGCCACTCTGCCCCGCCATTCTTCAAAAGTTCCATATGGTATATGGAATAAAACTAAAAGCTCAAAGCATGGTTCACCTGGCCCTACAGACCCAGGGCCCTTCTGCCTGTAAGGAATAAGATCTTACTACTCTCCACTCGTTTCCCTAGACATGTTTCCCTTCCCTAGCGCAGGGTCTCATGCACAACACCGTGTTGCCCTAGCACATTTGAACTTGCTGTTTTCATTACCTGAAGCAGCTTTCATTACCTGATGTGGACTACTGTATGTCTTGTTACCTCACTTTCACTCATTCTCCTTGCAGAGAGTATTGGCTTTTACATAAACTAACAGCCTCTCCCCACTGTACCTGTTAAGATTTTTCGTTGCCAAACTTTATTCTTCTTCTAAGCCTTTGAGAAGAAATATTAATAAATATTTCTGATTTTTTACCCACCTTTCCCACACTAGAGTGTAACCTTCATTAGAACAGGAAGACTTGATCTTCCATATTCATGTCTCTAGAACTTGAAGCAGAGCAAGTGATATACAGTAGATGGTCAATAATATTAAACTGAATCAAATTATTCCTCATGCTAATTAAAGTTCTTTTTTTGTTATTTTGTTGCAAGTAGGAAGACTTTCATTAGATACATGCTAATGTAAGTGAATTTCACTAAAATTTCATAGAGTATACAAAATGTTCCAGATGGAAAGAACATATTATAAATTATGCAACAGCTCTTTGAGATAAACTCTTTGCAATTAAATTTTCCCAATATAAGAAGCATATATTACACAACTAAGAAAAATTGAAATAGCAGTTAATGGAAACCATTTGTATTAAGAAAAGAAGAAACAGCCAAATATGAAATGCATCTTATTTTTAAAAATTTGAAGATGTTTTCTAAAAAAAAATTCCACCACATTTCTCCATAAATAGCACAGTATAGTTTTATATTTCATAACCAAGAAACACTGATAAAATTTAAGACAGATTCAGTTTCAGAGTCTTAAGGGATTGCACAGTAATGAAATTCAACTTAAGTGTCTAGCTTTTAAAAATATATCACCTAATTTCGTATTTTCAACGTCTTTTTTTCTGGTATATATTTGATATTACTTTGCTGAAGGAAAAACCAAGTTTCAGAAATAAAAAGAAAAAATTCCCAATGTCTCATAGCTAATATTTGACATCTAAAACTAAAGCTGTAAGCATCAAAACTCATTAAAAATTGAATTTTTCCAAAATTCTAAAGCTATTAGTATGTACGAAAAAAGCTATTAGTATGTACATTGTGAGCATATTCTGAACAGTACTCATTTGGAAAAATAGAGCTCAAAAGATATGGAAGTGCTTATTGTGTTTATCAATCTATGAAGTAAAATTTTAATTGTTTATTAAAAAAATAGATCACTGCTGTTTTACTGATGACTAACATTAGCTATGCACTAATTTTTAAAAAATGTGTAATTGCATAAAGAGAATAATGGACAATTATACTAGCTTATAAAGTCACATTAGTAAATGATATAGTCATTTGTTAAAATAATATATTAAATAATAGCAAGAGGAATATCAAGACAGAAGAAACAACAGTGTTATTTATTGTTAAGAATGACTGAAATGTGAATTTTAAGTCTTTATCAAGTATGTTATGTCTGTAAAGACTGAAATATCAAAAAGTCTTCTTCACTCAAGCCATAAATACAGAGGAAACAAAGGAAGACAATTATTCAACATCAAGAAACCTTTCCTCAAAACATTTTGTAGCAATAGAGAATACACTGGGAAAACGCTATATAGATCCAAACACAATATAGATCCAACTAATAATAGATGGCATTACTTGCATCTAATGGTAACTTACTATTACACAGACAAGAGTACTAAGGTTTAGCTAATCCTCATATTAATTTTCATCCATAGATCATAATGCAAAATAAAATCAAGATGTTTTCCAGGTTGTAATTTAGTATGCTGAGGTTGGAAGATCCTTCCAGATTAGGTCTGAAAACAGATGATGTTTAAGTTTTGAGCTGTACAAATGTCTCAAAGCCTTTGCAGCTGTCTGGCAGCATCAGCCCCAGAACGCAGCCAAATGCCCCAGGCATCTATCAGGAATAACACCCAAGTTTCCACCACCACAACCACTGGGAGATAGGCACAACCAGGACTAGAATGGTTGTCACCACCTCTTCTCCAAGTTACTATCCCATTCAAAAATTTTCTACAGAACCAACTCCCACATACCAGGTTCTGATTTGGCTCTGCTTGAGCCCCCTGTGAAGGGCTTATTTTGAACTCTGCATCTGTAACTTCAACAACCAAGCTTGCTCCTTCGTAACAATGGAACACTGACTTTTTGGATGTTTACAAGCCAGTCACTGGGGGCGCTCTAGGAGGAACAAATACAATAATGGCAGTGATGATAACCATTACCTTAGCTCCGAGAATGCCAGCCGCAACATCTACAGCTACAGCAGTCTCCAATTTAGGACTCAGTAGACTGGCAGCAAATGCTGCACAAATATTCTCTCACCACTTTTCAATCTCACTGTTCTGCCTACTCTGGCACCAACTGGAGCAGTTTCCATGGGTTTATTCCAAATAATTTGGGTAGAACAATAACAGCAAAGACCATCTCCTTGCTATCTCTTTCCTTAAGAGGAGGTTTAGCTGGGTGGGGCAGTTGGCTTTTGCAAAAACACCATGTCAAGTCCTGGACAGAAGTTTGGAAATCCACGACTTTGGAAAATGCTGTAGCGATTTCAATCGTGTCCAGCATAGACCTCTGTGGCATAGATTACAGCAGTTAAAAATAGAAAAAGACTGATAAAGTAGAAACCCAGTCAGAGAATAATAAAACACTAAAAGACAAAAATCTTTCTTGAATCATTTGTCAGGATGTGGAAAATCTTAAGTGATTTCTAAAGAAATAAAAAAAAAATAAAATTATTTCAAGCAACGTTTAGAGCATAAGATGACACTAAGATTTAAAAACAGTTCCTGCCACTTGCTGCCAGTGAATAAAAAAATACTCAGAATCAACTGTTGGAAAACAGAAATTTCTCAGAAATTAAATAAAGTAGATATAGCCTCAAGAACCCATAAATTTCTACCATTACTTCAAAATTTAAAAAGATAGCTTCTAAAAATCACTTGACAATTTTAACTGAACAGTTTTAATATAGCTTCAACAGTATAGGGAGTAGATTGAAAAACTGGAAAGCAACCATTTTGCCACATTAGTTAATCGTTCAAGTACTAGAAGGAAACCTAAGGGCAGCTATAGCTTTGGCTACATAACTTATTAGTAAAACGTAAGGTTACTTGAGGAACAATAGCTTCACTATGTAAAATGTTGGGGGGATGCTGCAGATGAATTTGAGCCAGGTCAGAAGCCAAAAATGGGCAAGGCAGGCAGAGTTCCTGCAAAACCTGCCCTTTGCAACAACACGCAGATGAAGTAGCCACCATGACCACTCAGCATTCAGATCTGGTAACAGGCTCTTGGCTATTTCTGGGACTCAGTTCAGTACACATTCAACTC
>RJWT010003393.1:0-36616 GCA_004365215.1 Cuniculus paca | reverse complement strand
GACTTTTCCGGTACTCAATTTATTGCTTCTCAGCCACGAACCAATCCCGTACTGCCTGCTCTGTGAAAACTGAGTTGGTCCCTAGAGATGCTTCCCTTTGCTGGCTGACACAATGTTAAAATGTCAGTAGAGGTCGCCAGATAGACACTGCCATAGGAAGAATTCTTGCTGGCCCCCTGGGTTCCTTTTGCCCAGCCTTGCAGTGCAGAGGGTGGCACTCAGCCCCTCAGAGGTTTCCACAAGGGCCAGCTGCTTCTCCAGTACCTGCTTGGTCATTTTCACAGGGCAGCGCTTCCTGTTCAAAAGCAAACCGCCTGTTCAAAAGCAGCCTTCGGGGTACCATGGAAGGCATCTCTCAGCAAACCCCAAGATGTGGGTGTCCAGCGATTCCAATGCTGAGACACCACTACCACTCTGCACCATCAGTGAGCCAGAAGGAGGGGAACAAGGAAGGGACTGTCCCTTGAGTGCTCACTATGACTCCTGAGGTAGCTGCTGGTCCTCATAACTGCTAGTCCTGCACTCTTTAGACTTCTCCCTTTTATCAGCCAATTCCTCATTATCTCAATGCTGCATTATAGTTAATACTGTTAATAACACTTCCCCTGGAAGTGTGCAGCACGAGAAAGCACAGAGGATGTCCAACCAGGACAGCAGAGCAGTGAAGTGCCACGCGGTTAAGCATGTTGGCTGCTGTCTTCCCAGCGCATACGCTGGCAGTCTGGAGTGAGGGAGACATCCCAGTGCCACATTTGCTGCCTGTTGCTCCATGCAGCATCCGGTCACACAGAGAAGACACAAGGAAGATGGCATGGCACCCTCGAGGAGTTGACAATTCCCTGGAGATGCCATAGATGCACAAACTAACGTTTCAAAGCAGTGAGTTGCTGAAAGCTACAGGGCAGGGGCAATAATGCTACAGGGCAGTGCTGGCTCTCAAACTAAGAGCCTGACAGCTCCATCATGCTGTAAGCAGGAACTAATTATCCGCAGAAACCCTGTACCACAGCGGGGAAAGGTTCTCTCTCTTCAGATGGCCCTCAAAAGCCCCTTTTGTCCTCCAGTGCCGGCGTGTTACTGAGCTCCAGTGGGCCGTGGACTCCTGGCTGTGGCCAGTTGCCTTTTACTTCACTGTCAAGAGACAGAACTATAAATAAACATTTGGACAGAGGAAAAGACAAAAGTGAAAGAAAAGCTGTTTTAATTTAAGTGTGTCTTTGACAGAGGGAGTCCTGCCTAAAAGAGTTTTAAAGAAGAGATTAAGGAAACATGGGGACTATAATCTATCAGGACCGAATGAAAACGCCCTCAATAAAGCCCCTCCACATGAGGCTATTAAGGAAACCCAATAACCACACGGTGGAGAATAAAACCCTGCCATTCAGTGAAAGACAGAAAAGTGATTTGGGGCCAAAAACGGGAATAAAGAAACTACCTTTGGCTCACCACAAGAGTAGCAGTGGGGAAGCTCTGAAAGAGAAGCCCAAGGAAAGGGGGGCTCTAATGAAACCCCAAGGAAGCGGGACAGAATGCCAAAGGGAGCAAAAGAGAAATTTTCTAATGATAAATGAGAGTGGTATCCAACAAGGAAACCACAAAAGACACCAAAGGGCTTGTTCAAAACACAGGGTGCGCATCTACTCTCCTGTAAAATGAAGGAGACACACTCCACAGAGAACCACTGCGGGTGAGGAGCCCAGCTGGTGAGTGTGGGGTCCACACCCCGCCATGAAGAAACGGTGAAGGACCAGGACTCTCTCAAAAGGAGGGCGAGGGGAGGGAGGACGAGTGAGATGGGCACTTTCCACAGACATCACGGTGAAGACCAGTTCGGCAATGTGTTGTGGCCAGCGTTAGACTAAAACCCTGTTTCTCTGCAAACCTTCACTCTTCTATAAAAATATCTGCATATATTTAAAAATTTTATTTACCACATAATATTTACAGTTCCTCTATAACTACCTCTCCATTTATAAAGACTTAGATTCTTGCAGTTCACAGGCTGCTAAAACATTCCAGGGACAAAGATAAACAGATTTCTTATGAAGGAATAAGCAAGACTTTGCAAGTACAAGTAACGTGTTTAAAATTACTACCTTCATTCCTTCATGAAAGAAAACGTATTCTAACACCCAAGAAGCAAGAAAATCTTCTCGTGATAAAAGGGTCCTTCAAAAGGAATTAATATACCTTCATAAAACTTACTACACTGCACTTCTGTTTTCAGTTTTCCTATAAGAGCAATAAAAACTTGGTCATGGACCCAGCTACATAAAATACTCAAGTTTTAGGATAACGACCCAGGAGGATGAGAAACAAATAGATATAATCTTTTCTTCTCTTTTGTGTGGTACTGAGAATTGAATCCAGGGCCTTCACACTGAGCTGCATCCCTAGCTCCTTTTTCAATTTTTATTCTGGGATAGGGTCTCACTAAATGGCTAGATTGTCCAGACTGAGCTTGAGCCTCCAATGTCCTGCAGACAAACTAACAAAACAAGCACTGTACATCCAAGATAGAAGAAGAAACCCCAGAATGTCTTTCTGCACACAATTCCACACTTCATCTGCAGGTACTATGGCTGCATGCTGCTGACTAGACTGAACGAGGCATCTCCAGGCACGAGAGGAAACTAGAGTTGCTTTCGGCACTGGTCCGGGTGTGCACTTTTCAATTAATATTTTAATCAGATTAAATAGACACAGGGTTTATATGGGCTTCCTCTGTTGGGTCTGCCCAGTACATAAAATCTGTGTGAAATCTGTCATTCTTTGCAATATAATTGTCTCAATAAATGCTTTAAGAAAATTTAGTTTTGAAGCTGTAAGTGGGTTCTCAAACATTTTATATTCAAAATCCCTCTATACTTCTAACGATCATAACATTTCTTATAATTTGCAAAGAATATGATTATTTCATACACCCTCCCACTGCACAGGTTATCATTACCCTAATTTTGGTGGTTAGCACTCCCATGTATGTGTTCACACCTATCTATGTGTTTATCTAATTGAAAATTTGACTGTGTATATAAAGAGAGAGAGCATAAGCAAGTATCTAAGAGCAAGCATTGTTGGGCAAATGTCTTGGGCATATTTTGAGTGTATAAGTATGTCATGTTTAAAGAATAATAAAAGCACATACTCGCGTGTTCACTACCTATATCTAGTTTCAAAAAGGAGAAAAGTAGCAAATGAAAGCCCCTCATGCCCTTCTATGCACAAATAGTGAATAGATAAAAACTAAGATGCTACATGTTGAGGGGAGGTGTTTTCATGCCCTTCTCTAAGCACATCATGCCCTTTTCCAAGCACATCAGGTCAATCCTCACAGAAGTAAGAACTAAACTAAATTTTTGGTTCATTATTCCATTGTTTTCCTTTATAAGTTTTCCACACTCACATGAACCCTTAGATAACATATTAGCTAATTCTGCCCTTTTTTCCCAACTTTGCATACATTTGATCACACAATATAAGCTTCTGCAATTTTGTTTTCTTGCTCGATATGACTTTTTCTATTCATTCATCTTGATGCATAGGTTGTGATTTATTTGTCTGCACGGATACATGACATGATGTTCCACAGTGTAAATACATCACAATTTATCCCTCCGTTACTATTCTTGGTCGGAAATCGTTGTTCCAGTTTGCGGCAAATAACGATACTGTTGTGAACATACTCCTCTATGTCCTGAATGATGTCTTCAATATCTGTAGGTAAGAGGGAAGTTACAAGTGCAGAATTTGACCCTTCCCAGAGCGTTCCATGACTCCACATACCTTCTAGCTTCGTATTACTGCACTTTTTCCTACTGGATTCTTTTCTTTTTTCATACTGAGAACTTTAAATATATCAACATCCATTTTCTGTCAGTCATACAAATAGAAAACACCTCCCCTCAACATGTAGCATCTCAGTTTTTATCTATTCACTATTTATGTACTTTAGCTTGTCTCTAAACCTCATTTATGGAGCCTTTTACTAGTCAACGGTTTTACTGTAATAGGGTCAACTTCCATACTTTTTTCCCCTTTATGGATTTTTCTTAAGGATTCTCATATTTCAGATATCATAATTTACCAAGGTAATAATCATAATATCCAATATTTTCTTCCAAAATTTTGAGAACTTATTTTTGATGAATGGGTTAACTCATCCAGAAATAAGTTTTGCATTTGGTTTGAGGTACAGATCAATTTTTCCCTAGATGATTGTCTACTAATGTAGAATCCATCCTCTCCCTATTTATTTAATATCACATCTATTTTATAGTAAGTTCCCAAGTATGTGTAGAATAGTTTCAAATTTCTGCCACTGCTAAACCATCTCAGTAACTAAAGAACTGCAAGTTTTAATATCTAGTAAGGCGTACACCCTTATACTTATGCTGTGCCTTTAAATATTAAGATCAGTCTTCAAGATACCCAACACCAGACTTAAAGGAGGAAAGGTTTATTTCAGCCCAGTTTGTAGAGGATTCAGCCCATAATGGTTCCAAGGCAGGGCAGCATGGCACAGCACATGGCAAAGAGGTCTGATTGTCCTTCTTCCGGGGAGGTTAGTGAAGTTGGTTCTTCTGTGAGGTCCCTAGGGAAGGTCTTCTTTCTTGGCCACCATAATATGCTTCTGTGACCCGAATTTCTGACAGGATGGAACTCTCGGCTGCCAGCTGTGACCTCTGCATTTGTGAGGACCTCAGGGAGACCCTGTCGACCAGCAGTGTTGCCCCCACTGCTGTCTATGATTCTAGGATCTGCTGTTTCAGTTGTTCTACCACTGTGAAAAGATTAGGGGGTACTATAACTATACTCCCATCTCCCTTTCACTTTATAGCATCATGTTGTCTGCTTTCAGCATTGTAAATTGAATGCTGAATTCATTGTTTTTTTTAGGGTCTTTAATGTTTTAAGATAAACCTATATAAAGTTAACCATACCAAAATTACTTTTTTACTTACATCCCATGAGTTTTGCTTTTACAATGTTAACTATGATTACATGACTTAATGGGGCCTTCCAAGTTTTTCCACATTAAAGTGACCATTTCCCATCACATAGGAAGTGTGATGTAAGTTCACTGATAGTGATAAATAATTTGCAAAATATTACAAAATTTTTCTCAAATTCATGAGTCTATGGTTATAAGTTTTTAATTTCTAAGGCTATGGAAACTTTTATTATCTTTTCTATTGCTTTCTCCATAAACTACAAGGTAATCAGGCAAGCACACAAATTTTTATGTTATTGTTTCACTGTCAATTGAAAACTATCAACTACCAATTAAGAATAGACATTTTAAATATTCCATGTGACTATATACCTGACTCAAATACAGAAATACACAAACAAATCCATATACATATAGAACTTTAAAATAAATACAGCTCAAGCTAATCTGTTTCCCAGATTTCCTATACTGCTACTCATTTCTCTGCTTAATGTGGTTGATTTTCTGATTGATCTTCTTCTACCATGATCTTGAATTTGTCAAACTCAACTTTTAATTTTTGTTTTATGCATTAAGGTTATAATAATAAGTACCAAAAAGCTAACAATTCACAAAGCTTCTTTGTTAATGTTTTATAGTCTTTATTCCTAATAACCATCTTTTCCACAAATTCTATGCTACCTAAGGTAACTATTGCCACACCAGCTTGTCTTTTCATATTTGCTCGATATAACCCCTCCCCTCCTGACCTTTATTTTCAATCTCTGGCTTGCTCTTGTTTCAGGTTTCTCTAAATGTCCAATCTGATAATGAGCGCCTTTCATTATTAAGTTCAACCCACTTAATTTAGGAATATTGATACAAACTATCACTTATCTCTACGTCCTTAACTTGGGTTTTCTATTCGCCATAGTTTATTTTCTTCCCTTTTTCCTGATTTCCGTTAAACTGACATCAATTCCTACATTCCTCCTCTTGAATCTATCAGTGTGGAAGGTGCAGATTTTGCTGCAGTCTAACTTTTTTCCATCAAATTCTGGTTTATTCAGTGTTTCTATCCCTTCCCTAAAACTAAGAACCCTAGCAGACTTTACTAGTGACTGTTTCCTCCAATTAGCTAGCTGTTTGTGGTTTTCATTTTATATTTTATCAAAGACAAAATGCTTTTCCCTACAATTAATAGTTGAATGAATATACTGTCATAGTATTTCAGTGCTTATCACTGGTTCTTCTATCCTGCAACTCTGTAACCACATGGATTCTTATTGAAATGTGCTACAATGATTAAAATAATGATCACGAAGATTAACAGGAAAACTTTAACAGACAACCATATAATTTTTTAAAATTAGATACTAATAGCATGATTACACCTATCTAAAAAAATCCTATTCAGGGCAACCCACTTGGGACCCCTTCTGTCTCTCTCTCAGACAGAAGCTTTCTTTCTCTCAATAAATATATCCTGCTCATAACCTCCGTTGTTCAAAAAAAAAAATCCTATTCATAGGAAAGTAAGAAGAAAGGAGGAGCCAGAAATGAGGGCATACACCTTTAATTTCACCCCTCTGGGAGGCTGAGGGAGAAGGATTGCAAGTTCGAGCTCAGCCAGGCAACTTAGCACCTGAATGAGACCCAGTCTTAAAATAATGAAAAGGTTTGGGCATGTGGCTCAGCATAAAGGTCATAGGTATAGTTGCCAGTACCACACGTGCACGCGCATGCACACACACACACACACACACACACACACACGGAAAAACTGTTTCCTTGTAGGTTAAAATTAGACCAGACTTAGTAAAAACACTTCAACTGAGAGCAGGAATTCAGAATTCTTCACCTTTCTTCTCCTTCCCTCTCACTATTCTGGAGGCAAAAACTTCCCTTGAGGCAGCAGCAGGTGCCACTTGCAAAGCTGTGTTGTGGAAACATACAGAATACAATGCACTTGACAACAAACTCCGAAGACTTGGGTTCTGGTTCTCCTACTGCAATGGCCTGGCTGGGTGACCTTGGGCAGGTCATTGAACCTTTCCAAAGCTTCAGTTCAAGGGTTTTGTTAAGAGAAATAAATAAAACAATATATGTGGACGCATCTTATCAACCTATAAGGAGATCCGATGCATACATGTGTGTACATACACTTTTAACTATAAAACAAAATATCCCCAGACTAGATTAGCCACGTGTGCTGCCTGCTAAATTGCACTGAACCCAAAACAAATATGAACCATATTCTCTGCACACTTGCTACTTTCCACCTTCTGTGGTAGCCCAGATTTTGCCTCTCTTACAATGCTGCAGGTCTCACGTCCTTCCTTGTCTACTTCATGGCATGTGGGTGCACACATCAGTGTGTGATTTCACTTTCCATTTCCTTAATGAGGGAAGCTGGACTGAGTACCTGTCCAGTGCCCCAACCTGGACGTCAGATTGCTGGCATCACAGCTCTGCTTGGAGACTAAGTGTAAGTGGCATTCTAACACTAGGTTATATTTCCCAGACTCCACTCTGTCTGTTCGTTCCCTTTTAGTTTCCTAATACACCTATTTGCTTATCAATGGTTATTATTCTGAGCTTAGAAAGCAGTCAGCTATTTCAAGTAAGAATGTGCATCTAATCCCCCCTGAGATCCAGCTTGGAGCAACCTTTTTGTAGAAGACTAACCTGTGCTTCCATCATCATAGATTCACAGGATAATAACATACCCTGAGGTAAACAGAAGGAAAAGGAGAGCACCAGGGAGTTTCAATCAGTTGCCTCCTACTAAGTGACTTATTTAACAGAACATAACAATGGTTATTTATTAGCCTAAGGTTCCTATACTATTTGTTTTCATATTATCAGTCCACTTATCTTGTGTTTACAGGAGGGAGCTTTGTGACCATAATTACTCCTCCTGTCCCAATGAACAAAGTTTGGAAGGAGGATTGCTACAGAAATAAGTGAAATATTTCCTAAGAGTACTTTAATTCAATTTTTTTTCAAGAAAAATGAAGATAGGTACATTACAATTGCATATAAGAATGATGAGCAAGAGGTGTTGCAAATGTTTTAGAAAATAGGCTCTTTAAGGGTTTTCATAGTTTGAAAAAAACTGTATGTAATGTATTGAAATAACATTGAACAAATGCAAGGGTTGAGTGTTTTAAATACTGGCCACAATATCTGACTTCCCGATCAAGAAGACTCCAGGCACCCAAGCACAAACTCTGCAGGTGTGGTGGTGTGGGCCTGTCACCGGGCACTCTGAATGCTAAGGCAGGAGGCTTCCAAGTTTAAGCCCAGTCAAACACACATTTCAAGAACTGCGGCACTAAGGCATTCCACATTGTCATACAAAATAGGAGAGACTATAGAGAGAGAGAGAGCTCAGGGAAAGAAACACTGTTTACAGTCGGAGCCCATACATCTCTAGTCCCCTAATGTATAGAAGAGGTTCACTGATCTCTAACAGCATAAAACATGATTAACTTTCACTAACCGAGAACTGAAATAATCTGAGCACATGTTTCCGTGTTGTACTTTCAGTCATCTCAGATGAAGGGTGAATCTGATCCCTTCACGGGCTACCCATTCCCGAGCAACACAGAGAAAGGCTGCTCAATATGGAAAGAAAGGATAAGAACTGATAGGTGTAGTTATTAACACAATCGGCCAAATATATTGAGGAAAAGGATGTCCAAAGCCATCATGAAAGATAGATGACTCACTAAATCAAAATCAGATCAAGGACAACTCCACTGGTTTCGCTGAAATAAAAACAAAATGTCGATGTTGTGCTGCAATACTGAGAACCGTGTCAACACTCACCTCGTGCTTGGAGAAAAGCCGGACACCCTCCAGCTGGTGAAAAACTGGGTAGTGCCGGCAGTCGATCTGGTCACGCCTGTAGACGTCGCCCACCACCAGGAAGGCGTTCAGCCCCGCGTGCAGCAAGTCCCACTGGTGCGCGGACGTGTGCGCTCTCAGCATGTGAGTCCGGTTCAGGTAATAGTTGTCCCCCTTCTTCCTGCTGGGATGGTCAGTTGGGATGAGCAGGCTGTCAAAGTTCTGCCAGGTCGTGACCACAGGACACAGGTCGTCGTAGACAGAGAACAGCGGCGTCCTGAAGCGGCCCGCGTACTGCTTGTAGAAGTGCTCCTTCACCCTTTCCTTGATTAGCCACAGTGGATGGTGCTGCTGGTTGTGCAGATTCCGGCCAACCTTGGACAGGACTTTCGGGGTGAGGTTGGTGTGGTCGTCCTGGAGGTAGGATTTGCCCAGCAGCTCTAGAACACTGCCCCGAGCTCCACGCGCAGCAAAGTCCGATGCGGCTGGCCTGGAGCCCCACGCCCGATGCTGGTGGCCTCTGCAGACCTCACTGGCCCTCCTCACCAGGCAGATGTGTGCACGGGCAACTCTCCTGAGCGCTGAACAGACCATCGTGGAAACCTGTGCCTGCAGGTTTTGGAAAGAGCACACATGCGAAACACAGGTGAGGCTCCACTCTGGGACAGCAAGTGAGTCCTCTTGTTTGCCCCCAGCTCCGCCTTTCCTACCAACATAAACGTGGTCTGAGCATCACCTCCACACAGTGGGAAGATCAGTCAAGAAAATGCTAACAGAGGCTTAAATGCCCCCTCCAAAACTCACCACAGCATAAAAGGTAGGACTTTGAAGAGGTGATAGCTCAAGAGGGATCCACCCCCTGCGTAGACTAATCCCATTATCAGGAGTGGACTAGCAGTGGTGGGCGTGATTTCCTAATAAAAGGATGAGCTTGGGTCCACCCCGTCTTCCCCACCCACCTAGGGTGGCTCAAAAGAAAGACTTGGCCAGATGCCACCAGCAGCATCTGGATCTCAGCCTTCCCAGTGTTAGGACTGTGAGAAATGAAGTTCTTTTCTTTATAAATTACCCAGTCTGTGCTATTCTGTTATGGTAGCAGAAAACAGACAATTTCATGGTAGAAAGCTGGACTAGGAGAGAATTATATTTCTCCAAATAACTCACACTAGCATGTAAATGGGCAGCACAGTTTACTGGATTCAAAATCAGAGAGGAGAATACCAAATTAAATGTTACGCTTGCTGGAATGCTGTTTATGAGAAGCCTATACACAAGTCCTTCACCTAAAACTATCACGAGGAAAATTCTCAGATACGCTGAGAACTCTGCATTTATTCACCAAGCTATTATTTTGTCAGGACTGCATCAAAAGTGGCTTAGACTGAGCTTCACCTACAATCTGTCTTCCCATCTGCATTATGCAGCAACTTGTCACAGCAGCGAATATGAGCTGCAAATACGCGCATTCAGCCTTACACATCCTAGTACAAAGCCGTGCTGCTAAGTTGTTAGTTAACCGATTCGGCATCCACGGCAGGACACAAGGAAGCATTTCTTCCTTCCAAAGACATACACCGTTATACAAACTTCAGGATTGTTCTGGAAAAGGTGCTTTTAGGAAGTGATTTATGGTTACTGACTCTGCTTCTCCTGTTTTTAGCTCCTCACACACACAACCCACTTGTAGGTTCCCACAGCTTCACTCCAACAAAATGAAAAGATATCTCCTGCACTGGTGAAAAGAATGCTTGAAAATGAATGTAAAGGGCATAACATTGTTTGTTTCTTTCTTTGTTTTGTTTTTTTGAGACATGGTCTCATTATGCCATTCAGGCTGGCCTTGGGCTCACTTTGTAGCGCAGGCTGGTCTCAAACTTGCAACAATCCTCCTGCCTCAGCCTCCTGAGTGCTGGGATTACAAGAGTGTGCCACCACGCCCAGCCCCATAACAGTATCTTGAAGAAATGAAACGGGCACTCAGTAAATGACGGCACTTAGGTATTACTAATAATTACTCCTGGGAGTCAGCTGCTGAGATGTCCAAGTAGTGGGCACGGTAGTCAAGTCCACTTCTCTGCAAGGCTGCCCTAAGAAGTGACATTTCTAAAGGAATCTGATACATCTGGTTATAGTCAGGTATTATGCTTGGATTCTTCTTTTTGGTTTTGGGCTTGGGCCACATCGAGAATGCTATCAACTTTCTTTACCACTATAAATCTAACACAGTGAATAGAAGTGGTAAAACAGTGAATAGAGGTTTGTTGTAGAATGAAGGAATTTCATAGGAGTTTGAATGATCCTCTCAACCTCCCCCATTCTTCTGTGTAAAAGAAACATTAGGTACTGCAGGAATGCCACTGGACCAAAAGTTTCTCTAAGAGTCTGCTGGCTTCATGAAAAAGGCCACATATGGTCAGCACCACACAACAATGAACAAACACATCCGATAACCCCAGATGCGGTACTTAAATGGCATCTACTGAGAAAAAAGTGAAGTTGGACTCAGTCAACACACACACATTTTACTCTATAAAACAATGGTAATGGAATGGCCAAATCCCATTAACTTTTGCTCAGAAAGAAGCAAATCAAGAATATGTTTTTGTTCTTTCTGATCAGCATCAAAACAAAGCAAATGTCTATAAACAAATGTCTATTACTGGTGATAATGTTTCCTAGGAAGCAATTCAGAACTATTAAAAGACTTAAAAGTACATGTGCTTTAACAGGGTAATGATGCTTCTCAGAACCTATGACAAAGAAAGAATATACATGAAGATAGAAATTGTTGTGGTTTAAATACGAAGTGGCATGAAAGACTCACGTATTCAGAGCTTAATCCCCAAGAAACAACAGTCAGAGGTGGAGCCTAAAGGGGTGACTAGATCATGAGAATTAATCCACTTCAAAGCTGAATGAGCTATTGAAAAGTGAGGCCCAGTTGGAGGAAGCAGGTCACTAGCTGCACACCCTTGAAAAGTGAATCTGGTTCCAGGCCCCTTCCTCTCTGGCTGTTTCCCATTCGCTTTGCTTCCACAAGGCTGCCATTAGGTGAGCAGCTTTCCACCATAATGTTTCTGCCTTGGAGCCAGCTGCCATGGACTGAAGCCTTGAAACCGTGAGCCAAAATAACTCTTTCCCCCTTTAAGTTGGTAATATTAGATATTTGGTCACAGCAATGGAAAGCTGACCAACACAAATGAAATATAAAGAAGTTTCATTTCAGCATTATTTCAAAAGAAAAAATTATAGATAAGAAAATGTCCCAAAATAAGAATAATTAAGCAAATCAGAACCATTTGATAAAATCTCTTTTTTGACACATGAGATAAATGTATTAATAGAATCGATAGGCAAAGTTGACAAAATATAATTTAACATATGCAAAAGTAAAACATTCAAAATCAACCTATGTGAAGACAAACACCATTTGATAAAATCGTATGTGGTCATTGACGATAAAGGTTGCAAAGAGTTTTAATGCTATAGCAATATACCTATAAAGTGATATGTCAATATAACTATACATAATGTGATAAATAAAATATAAAATTATATAATTGCTATGAATATATACACGCATATGCATAGTATATAAAAAACACCATAGGAAGAACTATGCAAAAATTTTGGTAGCAATTAACCTTGGTATTTTTATACTTTATAACTTGATCTAAATTTTCTAAATATACATGTATTATGTTTTGAAAAAATGGAAATGTCATTATAAGAAAAAGTTACTCTAAAATATCTGTTTAGGTGAGTTCTAGATATTTTAATGGCCTGTATTAAACCCAGTTATATCAAGAATAAGTACCAGTATAAATATAGTGCTGCCAAAGGTAGTTTAATTAACTGTATTCAGTGACCAGCCAAGCAATTATTTTTTATAAGAATGCAGGTAGAATGTTTAGTGTACGAAACTTCTCTGCCTTTCCAATTTTCCTTCCCTTGCTGTAAATCAACTGTCATAAATGCAGTGTCAATCACTCAGTGCTATTTTCCTGAGACAGTTACACATTCCAATGGTAATACCTGATGCTATGCCAGGTATATGGTTCTCAGTTAGATCCATGAAAGAAATCTTAAACACAAGTTAGAGCTAACATGTTAGGCTGCGTTTTAGTCAAAAGAAAATATTTCTTATTTCTAAGGAAATTAAACATTAAAGCATAGTTCACACTAAACTAATACCTATGCTATGCACGCAGGTCATGACAAGAGTTGCTCAAGGACCTTGAAGAGGCAGGTGCATCCGTGCTGCCATCACAGTGATAATCACCAGCATCGATCAGGGCATCTGATGATGGGCCCACTACATCCTCCCCAAGTGACAGGCCAGTCCTATCAGGGGTGGCCTTTTAAAAGGCTTCTCCTGCCTCGTTGAACACTGGTGTCTATCCAAGCAGCCTCTCCTGAACTGGGTAGCCACTTCCTCACTGTCATCATTGCACATGGTTCAGGATGATAGCACATTTTTCATTATATAGCTTGGGGGTGTTTTTCTCCCATGTTCATGATGTGACCATCATCACTATCATCAATCCCCTTCAAGTTATTGAATTTAATACCACTCCAGCAGTTTCCCCCCTCCTTATGAAGTTTAGCATTTATCCAACTTATCATTTTGGCTTATCAGCTTTTGGCATATAAAGAGAAGTGTGATATCTTTTCACTAGTGACATAAACCACTTCAATGTCTATTTTTAGGTTTACTTTCAAGTATCATGCTCTCCCAACATCAGTATTGAGCATTTACTAATGTTGATTTACCAGGCTCATTTCAATTATCAGTAATTGCATAAACAGTATTTTAAAGGTTGCGTTCTTTCCAAAGATCTTGGAACTCTGGAAATCTATTAATGATAGGAAGTATACAGTTTTGTTGTTTTTAATGTGTACACACTTCTTGAGGGAGGTGAAATTCCTTGGCCACCAGGCTGCACTAAAGATGTCATAATGTTGCAAAACCAAATACTTAAAAGTATTACTTTTCACAAGAAGTTGAAAAGCAGATTGTTTAGACCAGGCGCCTAGTACAACAGTTGCCTAAGAATAACAAATTTTATATTTCTTCTAGTCTAGCTTATCCTTAGCCAGCATGCTGGTAGGAAGTAATATTGAACTGGTCAGTGTTACAGTTTGTACCTAGATGTTGCCTCTAAGGTTCATACACTCATAGGTGGGAGTCTGGTGAGGGACTGGATCATGAGTGTGCAATACTGGATCATGGGCATGTGATACTAGATTAGCCCACTGATTGGTTTACCATAGTTCTGGGTGTGGGTGATGAATTTACTGATGAAGGAAGACCTTCCCTAGGTGTGGGTGCCACCAACCAATAGGCTTGCAGTGGTTATGGAATAAAAAGGGAAAGAAGGAAGGCTTAATTACCTCCTGCTGCCCTACAATAAACTGTTTGTTCTCTGCAGTGCCCCTCCACCATGCCACCCTGCTGTGAAGTCAGTCAAATATGCACTGAAACTTCTACAAACTTTGAGCCAAGATAAACCTCCCATCCTTTAATTTGTTGGTGTTAGGTATTTTGTCCAGTAACATGAAAAGCACTAAGACAGTCAGAAAATATATTTCCAGCCGTCTATCCTTTCTTATATAAATAATAAAGCCTAAATAAATTGTGTACCACTTTTAAACATCTCGAAATAAACATCATGCCCCTCATTGGTTTATTGGGGGGTTGGAGAGCATTATCTACCATATCTAACTTCAGAATGCCTAGAGCACTAGCATATCTAAGAACAGTCACTCTATACTGAGCATCCTTAAAACTAAATGGTACCTTTTTAACAGTCACTATGAGTATTTTTTAAAAGCTAGTAGTGTCAATATGATCCCATTTCATCAACACAGAAAATTTATTCAGGACTAAGATTTTCAACATATATTTTCATAGCAAACTCATCTGTGAGATCTTTACCCAGCTGCTGATGAGCAGGGACTTCTAGATCCTTTATCCCATGAAGCTGTAGTCAATTTCCATATGATACATTCCACCCTATTTCATAACCAATAAGCTACTCATTGGCACACTTTCAGTCCTTCACTAATGAATCATTTCTGTTAATGTACAGTCAACATCTTTATTATTTTTGGCTATGTAATGTTTTCTTATTTTTCGGTAGCTCTTGGTCATCGCTGACACTGTAAAAATTCCACAACTTATCTTTCTATTTCTCTAGGTTTTACATATATGATAGAGTCCCCAGAACAAGGTATCTCACAGACACAGCACAATCAGGTTTATAACGACACCGTTTCTAAAGCAACCCTGTACAAACTGCAAAGCTTCAGATACAGTACTGGATTTCAAGTTGTACTACAAAGCTGTATTAACAAAACACAAAAATAGACATCTGGACCAATATAATAGAACAGAAAACATAGCAACAACCTCATTCACCTACAGCTATCAGATTTTTGAAAAAGTTCCCCAAAAGAAAGCATCTCTAAAAATAGTGCTGGAAAACTGGAAATCTACTTACACAAGATGGAAACTAAATAAGTTACCTCTCACACTACACTAAAATCAAGTCAAAATGGATCAAAGACCTACTTATAAAAACACAAGTTTTGAAACTTCTGGAAAATCACATAGGGGAAATAGGTGAAGCTATAGGCACAGGCAAAGACTTCCTGAATAATTCCAGTAACTCAAGAGGTAGTATCTAGAAGGAACAAATATTGTTACACCAATTAAAAAGCATCTGCAATGCAAAGAAAACAATCAACAAAGTAAAAAGATAACCTAAAAAATGAAAGAAAAATTTTCCTAATTACTTTTTGTATTGAGGACTAATATAAAGCATTTAAACTGGGTGTGGTGGCACACACCTGTAATTCCAGTACTTGGGAGGCTGAGGCAGGAGATCTGTTGTAAGTTCAAGACTACAAAGTGAGTTCAAGGCCACAAAGTGAGTTCAAGGCCAGCCTGAACTGCACAGCAAGACCCCGTCTCAAAAAGACAAAAAAAAAAAAAAAAAAACCATAATGTCTCCCTAGTGTAAGAAACTGAAAGAGTAAATAAGATACAAAATCTTCAATAAATATTGTGAAAGGTTAAGAAACTGCTCAAAGGGAAAAAATAACTGAGGAAAAAGGAGAAAAGAAGGAAAGGAAAAGGAAAACGATACAAATCTGTATATATACACTTAAGATAGCTAAGATGATTATATTAATTCCATTAGTTCCTGGAACAAAACAGTTAACATTCATAGGATTAGATCAATTTTGCATGTCTGTATATGGTAATCTGAGTAATTCCTTTGAAGATAACTATATAAAATAACAACCTTTGTTATGTCCCTACCACCTTGTCTTGAAAACCTACATTGTTATTGTTTAGGACTCTCTGTTATTGTCATTTATTTGTCTCTTTTGTTTCTTGTTTTTCTTGTGTTTTGTTTTGTTATTCCCTCTAACAGAGAAAGGATAGATGTACATGAATAGGCTTATACATGCCTAGAACTACTCCACTCTGAAAGTTTACAAGAACTGATTTTATTAAGTGTGATGGTATGAACAGCTACTTTGAAGAAAATGAGACATTTTGGTAGCCATTGCTGATTTCTTATCATCATGTTTTGAAGTCCAATAATGCTTTCCTCCTTTGACTTGATTGGTTTTAGTCTTTCTATTATTTGATTGCAATATGTGAGAAGGTATGGGCAGCTATTTTGAAGAAAATGAGACAATATGGCAGCCATTGTTGATTTCCTATTGTCTGGTTTTAAAGGCCTGTAATGCTTTCATTCTTTTGTTCTGATTGGTTTTATACTATTTTGTTTTGTTTGAATTTATTGTATGTGAAGGTATGAACAACTATTTCAAAGAAGACAAGAGACACTATGGTAGCCAATGTTGATTTCCTGTTGTCTTGCTTTGAAGTCCTGTATTGCTTGAATTGTTCTGTTCTGATCTGCTTTGTTCTGTTTTATTTTATTCTCTTTAAAATAAAAAAATCTTCAAAAAAAAAGAACTCAAAAAAACTTACTTCCGAAAAACAAATGACTCAACCACAAAATGAGTAAATATACTGAAAAGACTGTTCTCAAAACAAGTACAGATGCTAAAAAGCACATGAAAAAATGCTCACTATTTTTAACCATTAGCAAAATGCAAATAAAAATAACATTAAGGTCCCAAATGCACAATAGGTATTAAGAAATTGTTCAAAAGGAAAAAGGGACTAGGATGGGGGAAAGAGGAAAGGAAGGAAGGGAAAAGAAAAAAACAAAACACAAGATAGCTATACTACTAGTCTCTCTTAGTTCATTGAAGAGAAAGGTCTGTGCTAATATCATGTAGAGATTTTTTTTTTTTTTTTTGGCACTGGGATCAAATTCGTGACCTCACGCTTACCAGGCAGGCGCTTATACCACTGAGCTAAATCCCTGGCTCATTTGGAGAATTTTATAAGCCCGTATCTTGCACGCTGATTAACTATAATGTATTAACTACTGTTATTCTCCTATCATTTTGTTATGAAATTATGTTTTACTTTTTTCCATAAAACAAAAAATAAATAAACTAAAAAAGAACCCATTTCATCCCAGTTAGAATGGCTACCACCAAGAATACAATGAATGGGTGATGGGGGGACTCTCCTAGATGGCTGGTGTTAGAAAGCTGGAGTGGCCAGTATGGAAATAAAACTGTAGATTTTTTGTAAAATCTAAATGTAGAAAAACTACCATCATGCAACTCCTGAGTACATTCTTAAAAGAAATAAAGACATTAAACTGTAGTGATACCTTACCTACATATCCATATTCACAGCAGCACAATTCACAGTTAAGCTTTGGAACTGCGTGGGTGCCTATCAACAGATAAACGGATTAAAAACGCATACATACACAATGGAGTATCATTCCACCATAAAGAAAAAAGATACATCACTTGCAGGAATACAGGTGGAACTTAAAGACCTAAATGCTTAGCAAAATAAGCCAGACTCGCAAGTTAAATACCACATGCATTCTCTTGTATTACTGACCTAAACTGTAAATAAATAAAGAAATTCAATAAAAAAAGATGATAGGGAACTAGAATCCACTAGTATCCACTTCGGGGTGGGGAGGGGGTCAGGGAGAGTGGGGTTAAAGGAGAGAGGAGGGGTAAAGGATTGAAAATAAGATATGTTACATGCCTGAACTAATTCCCCAAAACCAATATCATTATTCTGCACTAAAAACATGAACTAAAAAAGAGATATGAGTCATCTTCACTGAACAGCGCAAATTAGTTACTTGTTTTTCCTTAAAAGAAAATCCAAGCATATTCGGTTCACTTTCCAGTGATGAAGGGGCGCACCCTTCTGTCAGCAGCTGTCTGCAGCAATTCTCACATTTCCTCCCTTGCAATGCCAGGTACAATGGTGGAGGCTCTTGCGAGGTCCTCCTGGTCCGAGCTAAGGGTCCGCCTGGCACCGGGAAGGGCGGAGGCTGACACTCCCGGTGCTCATCACGGTGCTGTCCTCGCGCGCAGGGGAGCGGGAGTGGCCTGGCAGGACGGAGGTTCCTGAGGGCGGGTGCCTCGGAGCTTCGGCTGCAGCTGCGTTCGAAGCCAACGGTCGCGCTCACAGGAACGCTGTGAGCTCGGCCTGTGTGTCTCGCCTGCTCCGCATCCCCGAGCTCAGCCCTCATGGGCCTGTACCTGAGCAGGTACCTGAGCGGGGGCCTGGGCAAGCCCACGGCCACGCTGCACCCCCCTGCCCAGCAGTGCGGGCATCGCAGACCCAGGCCCAAGCGCCCTGCTCTCCGCGCTCTGCAGCCAGGCTGGGAGGAGGCCGGCGCCCAGGGGGTCTTGGCTGCCTACAAGCTGCCCTCGGGGCTACTCCTCATGCCAGAGCTTTCCTATGCTCGCCTCAACTACGTGAAGCGCAGACTGTGTGCCGCCAGGGACCCAGCGCTCCAGGGCCTGGTGCGAGTCCAGGTCAACGTCCCAGTGCGCCCTGGGAGCCTGTACAAGTGCCCGCCGCCCAAGGTGCACCCAGACCCCTGCGCCAAGGAGACGGTGCTGCAGGCCCTCGCCCAGTGCACAAAAGGAAAGAGGAAGTTCGACGGGCCGCTCTGGTTCGAGGTCCCGGAACCCAAAACAAGGAGGCCAGATCCAAAGCCCAGGCCATCTGCCTTCCGGCCTGTGACCACAAATGGAGCGACTCGGACCTTCGTGCCCAGGCCCGGGCCCTTGAGCAGAAGCTGCGCCAAGGGGAATCCAGCCCTGGGAGGAGGAAGATGAACGCAGGCCCGCTGCCCAGTCTTCTCTAGCTTTCCAGGTGCCAGCCGGGGACTACGTCACAGCCTCCTCCGGGGCTCAGGCCTTCCCCCTCCCAGGAGGCCCCTGCAGTCCCTGAGTACAGCCTGCCGGCTGCAGCCTTGCGCCTAAGGTCAGAGCCCAGCCACCACTCCAGGCCACCCCCAGACTCCAAGCCTCACCAGGGCACTCTCTCTACTTCCTGTGACAGGTCTGCCACCCTCAGAGCACCCCTGCTTACCCAGTGACTTCAACAGTGGCCTACTGTGCCTGCATACTTATATCAGTGCTTTAAAAAAGACTATTTCTGTACTAATGATAATAGATCTTTTTAGTCCCCATTTTGATTGCTATCCACAGGTTGTGTCTTTTTTTATATTTTGATGGTGTAAATTATATTCGAAGTCACACATATACACACACACTCCAACAACAGCAAAAATAACAGAAATAGCATGACCAGTACAAGAAGTGAAACAATTCGCAGGTCTGATCAGTTGAGATTCTACACCCAAATAAGTTTGGGCCTACATTTATGAAAAAAAGGAAACTTTGTTTTCAGGGTTGTTTGTTTGTTTTAATGTTAGGATTTCAGACAGAGTCTCAGCTTGCCCCTTACCTGGTTCCTTCCCTCAGCTTTTCTACCCTCATTTCCATCTCAGACTAGGCAGCCAGGAGGCCCCTCTAAAACACACACGTGGACATTTCACTACTTGCTGAGAAACACTTAACAGTTCCCAGTCTTAAATACAGAGTCCTCGGCAGCCCAAGCCAAATGACTGTCCTGCTTTCTCTCAGACTCTTCCCTCAACATGGCACATCTCACACTTGGCCCCTATGCACTGGGAGATGATCCCAGGATTTTAGGTCCTTCCATGAACAGCATTTCCTTTGATTGTGATATATCGATCAACAAAGATGTAAACAGCTATATTTGGATTTTAATTATGTGGCAAAATAGTAATGAGCATCAAAGTGATAGTTGACATTAATCAAAAGAGAAATATAATTTAATGTAACAGAAAAATGTTAGAAGGAACATGTTCTCAATTCAGGAGAAATGATGCTACTGTTCTTATGCTTAGAGGATCTGACAAGATCAGGCTACATAATGCTTTCATTACCTGAACTAAAGGAGTCAGAAGCCAACAGCAGAGTTGAAACTTGGTCAAATAGGACAAAGGTCTTAAAGATCAAACTGCACACGCCCAGCTCCTGGTCCTGGTTACCCTGGCCAGAGCTTCTTTCTGAGAAGAAGGCAATAGAGATTTAAAAAAAAAAACAGATCACATGCAAAGGAAGTCAATCATGAGTGAGTCCCAAGACCACACACTGATTTCTAGACAACTATCCTGGAGAATTGGTTTGGGTTGTTCTGGGAGGGGCCTTGTGCAAAGCACAAAGAATAAGATTGCCAAGAGGACAGGCCGGCAGTACAGAAGTCAGAATATGGTGGGCCTACAAAATCTGCAACTAACTGGGCACAGGGACACTTACCTTGCTGGCTCGATTGAAAACAATAGAAATAAGTTGTATATTTAAGATATTCACACCTTTCACATCAGCTGACCCAGGTAGTAATTACCTATGAACATCACTATATCTCCACTAGAAAAAGAACCCTTTCATGCCAGGAGTCATTAATTTTATTGCTTCTGTATGTGATCAGACATACAAAGTAGCTGCACAAAAATTTGCTCTTTCCATGAATGAACTAATAAACCAATGAATGGCTCTCATACATGGTGTTCATCCAATTCTTTCCAGTGAGTTCAAGATAAGACAATTTGCAAACTGGGACCATTTAAACATTATCAGACCAAAAGGACAGTGTGTTTGGGAGGCATTAACATGCATTTGCATGAAATCTCTGGAAGAAATCTGGACAGACACCTATACTGACAGAATTCCACACCCTTTCCTTGAGTTTTGCCCAAGTAGACTCTGTTATTATTTTTCACAGAAGTCATTGTACCTAATTCCTAGAATGACTGCAAGTTCTGAGTAGCAACAACTTTGCTTCTACGCTGGGCATTTTAACAGTCTTGAAGAACATGGAGTGAATGAACTTTTCTCTAACGATGCATCACAATGTGCTTTTTTGATTGATTCCAGAGCATGTAGGTGACAAAAGAGGAACTGCTGGCACAGGAAACCTCTGCTCCAGCACACAAGAGGGCCAACAACTCAGAAATACCTGCGGCCTCTTACCATTCCCAAGAGCTCTTGACTTGCACAGATAAATGTATGTGTAAGTAATTTTTAGCTCAACTGGTAATTTCTTTACCCATCATTGATCTCAACTGTACTTAAGTCATGGTTTATAGCCATCAACAAGAAATTGGCACTGGGCTTGTTGCCTGGGGCACAAAGTTTCTACCAGTTGGCAAAGGCACATTCCAGTATTAATGAGTATGCCATTTGTCAAGACGATTATGCATGAACTTGGCAGCTGCACAAAGCAGGCAAACCTTATGAAAGACAGTGCCAGAGCTTGTGGATGAGAGAGCCGGGGAAATCTCTCAACACTGGAGTCTTCTGTGATAGCTACCTTTTGTGCAGCTAATGTCTTTTTTTAAAAATTAAGTCTAAGGGGAGAAAAAGTAGGGGGAGAAGCATTTTTTAACACAATTATTAACTGAATATACCATGCTACTTCCCAATTTAGAAGTCTTCTTATCCCTCTAATTCAGTAGAGAAATGAATATCAATATAAATGTTTGCAATTATGTTTTCAGAGAACTGAAGGCACTCTGTCACACTAAGAACTTATTCAAGAACACAGGAAAAGAAAAGAACAGAGGGGAACTCATGAAAAAAGTATCTTGTTATGGATGCAAAAATAAATGAAAAAAAGAAAACTTCTGAAAGTTTTTTAAAACATTAACCACAGTACTCAGTTCCAAGACAAGTCAGTTTTGCTATCACTAAGTCAAAAGGTTAAAATCTATAATTAAATAAATATATGAGAAAATGACTGCAGACCAAAGACTTACAAAATTAAAGATTTATTAATAAGTGTCCAAAGATATCACCATTTTTGGAATTGAAGTATTCCTAATCACTCTTTCACTATCTTTCACTCTAAAAAATATTACACAAAATTAAACTCATGTTAAGCCAGGTATGCATGGCATCTGCCCATAATCCCAGCATTCTGTGAGGCTGAGGAAGGAAGACTGCAAGTTTGAGAGTTCATGGCCAGTCTGGAACAAGCAAGACCCTATCTCAAAAAAATGACAACAGCAAAAACATAAGTTTACGACATGAATGTCCATTAATATGACTGATCCCTAAATATGCCAGGGAAAAATACTCCTCTTAATACAGTACATGAAAAAAATACTATATATATATATATACATGCTATACAAATGAAAAATGCTAAAATCATCCCTCCCTCATATTCTTTTGCATCTCAAGAAAGTTAAGTGAGACATCAAAAATGCTTTAGATCAATCTACTAAGATCAACTCAGATCAACCTACCACTAATCATAAATTTTTGACAAAAATTTTATTTTAACAAAAAAATTAATTGAACAGTAGTTCAACACTTGAGGAAAGACAGTGTAATTATTCATGAAATACAACATTTAAAATAATTTTAAGCTGTCACTAATACGCATGCATATAACAGTTGTAAAATAAAAACATTCCACTAATGAAAAATAATAAGGTTTTTAACCCTGAAATAATTTAGCAAGCAGGATGGTAATAGCAAGTAAAATTAAAAAATTATTTTAAATCAACTCACTAACTGCATATTAAAAACTATTTCAAGCAATTAAAATATTACTGTTACAAAGAAAAAATGGCCTCCAGGTTACAATCTCTTGTAAGTATTCCATATAAACAGATTTTGTTCAAGATTTTCCAAATCATAAAATCTTCGAGTCTTTACTATAATGGAAGAAAGAATAAATCATAGTACACAAAGGCTTTGCCAGTCCTTAGGCCCATAATTGTTAAGTTCTAAAGTAGTTCCCACCTACAAATGGTAGTGTAACGTCATCTTCTCTAGGAGCCTTTGCTTTCTTCTTTTTTCACTCTTTCATTTAGCCCTTAAAACAACAAATGAAAGACATTCACAAATTCATCCAAAGTCGAGTCTACTGGCAGAAAGGTCAGACAGAAGTGCATCCGGTTGTGTGGTCTTGCTGGTTCCAGTCCACCCAGCCATTGCCATTCCCCAACTCATGACAAATACCAGCCTACCCTGCTTTCTGCACTGGATACAACCCCAGTGAGCTCTCTGGAATTTCTTTCCAAACTGAAACACATCTCCCTCTTGATATGACTCACAATTCCAGACGGTTGTATCTCTACAAAACCCATGTCTACCCCTCATATTCTCCCAGGAAGAACTAAGGCAGCTCTTTCTCTTCCTCCCTGGCTGTTTCCTATTCACACATTGCTTGTGGCACATGACATATTTGCTAAACTCACCAGTTAACTGTGCTAGTCTAGTAGATCTTAAGCTACTTGACAACAAGGCCAGTGCTTTTAAAGATACCATCCATTCAATTCACAGTGGCATTTCCACAGCTCCATCCATTCTCCAAAGCAGATCCAATGATAAAGTAGTTGGAAAAGCAACGCACAGTTCATTTAGCAAGCCACTGACAAAGATGGAAATCAAATCGATTGCTTTTTACCCTGTTTAAAAGTCATGTACCATGTTCATTGCTTTGTTTTGATTGACTTTATTCTGTTTTGTTTGGTTTGGTTGTATTCTTTTCAAAATTAAAAAAAAAAGATGGAAATCAAACAACACTTTTTTTAAAAATTTGAAATTCCAAGAAGGTTGCTCTATGCAAAGCAAATTATATTCTGAACACAGTAGCAAATGGCAGAAGAATACAAATTCAGCCCACAGGTCAGAATTACATCACACTGATCAGCCCCTGCCAGTCCCATCCCACACTACTGTGCTCTCTGCCAAAATCCACTCCCCGCAAGGGGAGGATCCCTCTACAGCCCCCACTTAGGAACACTGGAGTTGTGAATTTTCACAGGTGTACTGTATAACACTCACTTCATTGGGTTTCAAACGAATCCAACTACAAACCTTTTCCAAGAAAGGAACTCGTTCATAAGTTAGGGACTTACTGTTACTTCTCTATAACCTCAGAGGTCTTGGCTAAAATATACAAGTATGGAACTAAACTTGCAAGGTATAGAAAAATGATACAATACTTATAGAATTCTCACTATTCCTTTCAGTTATGTTCTTAAAGTAGCTGTGAGCACTGACTTAGCAAATTCTGAAGCAATGCTAATAGAGGAAATACAGGGTTAGTTTCCTGGGAGGCTATGGACACTTTTTCCAACTGATCAGTTCATGACCTTGTCTTATGTGCGTTTCTGTTTAAATGCATTTTATTTAGTATATATTGCCAAAGCACTGACACTGAACTCATGACTAACAGCAGTATTCCTCAGGCCTGAATGAAGCTTTGACATGTGTTTCTCTGTCGGCCCCTCACAACCCTCCTGAGCTCCTGAGCTTGGGGACTCCACACAGCACTGCAGCCCTACATTTGAGGGCCATTTTAAACAGCAAAACCTGGGAATATAAACTACAAATACTATGGAAACCTATATGGAGATGCCTCAAAAAACTAAAAAATTTCATTCAACCCAGCTATTTCTCTTCAAGATATCTTCCCAAAACAGTTAAAGACATTGTATGACAGTGATCCATGCACACCTATGTTTATAGCAGCACAACTCATAGTAGCTAAATCTTGGAAGCAGACCATACATCCATCAACAGAAGACTGGATAAAGAAAATGTATTTATACACCATGGGGTATTACTCCACCTTCAAAAAGAATACACTCGAGTCATTTGTAGGAAAATGGCTGCACCTCAGGACTATAATATTAAATGAAATAAATCAGACATACAAGCTTACATATCACGGTCTCCCCTTATAAGAGAAACTCAAAATATAAATAAAGGGAAAAATAAAACATAGATAATAGGCAATAGGGAGACAGATCTTTTGCAACTGGGAGGGGGACCAAGAGATGGAAGGGGGAGGAGGGAATGAAAAAAGATGTTTTTCCATGGACCAGCTCCCTATGAGGAATATAATCTTTGCATGCTACAAACATGTGCTAATTAAAAAAAAATAGGATTAAAAAAACACAAGAGGGCTAGGGATACAGCTCAGCAGCACAAGTGCTTATCTGGCAAGTGCAAGGTCATGAGTTCGATTCCTGGTACAAAAAAAAGCAAAAGAATGTGTAAATATGAGACTAAATATGCCATAAAAAGGCACTTAATTACAGTACAGAGCTGAAAATATGAAGCACAATGTCACCTTATTCACCCTTCAAATGCACCTATCAGGCAACTCCCTCATCTACTTATCAGCGTGTTGCCAATTAGTTGAGGGTTCCTTTGCTCAATTCAGATAGAAATTACAGTGTAATTACAGTGTAATTACTGCAATACAAAATCACAAATTGGAAAAGTGCAGCTCTGCTGGTGGCTTCCAGATGCCACAGGTCATGACTGCCAGTTGCTGGAGCAGATTTACAGGATCTTCCAAGTTCATAACACCCGAGAAATAAATCACAAGTAGATTTACAGGACCACCAGAAAGAGGCTTTATTTAGACAAGGTCTGTGCAGCAGCACGGAGGGTCTAGTAGAAAAAGCAACCTGTCCTACACCAATCCAAGCAGGGGGAGGACTGCAGTTTATGTAGCAGCAGTAGGCCTGTGACTGGTCCAAACTCTGGCCTGCTGATTGGTCTGAATTTGAGCCTGCCACCTGGTCCAACCTGATCTAAATCAAGCCTTCTGAGGTGCGTTTACTGATTGGTAAAAATTCAGTTCTGCAGAGTTCAAATTCAGGTCTGCTGTGCTCATGGAAGAACTCCCCCAGGGCAGGGGCAGGGCCTTTGGGGTGGCTGCAACTGTCAAGGCGGCAGTTTTGCAGGACACTGGGAGACAGGGCTGCAATCAGGACAGCTGCCCTGTCTCAGCAAAAATGGCAAGCTAACACTAGGGGATCTCCAGGAGGGCTTCCAGGAGTTTAAAAGATAACGGCCCGGACCCTCCCTGATGACCTCCACATGAGGGGCAGTTCCGGCTGCTTCTTAGGTAGGCGGCAGCAGCGGGGAGACAGGCGTCAACAATGATAGCAAGCAGCCTTGAGAGCTGCCACTAGGGTGGCGGGAGGACACTGAGGCACACTGTCCCAGTCCATCCTCAGGGCACTCAGCGGCACCAGGGAAGGGGGAAGTGACGCTTGTGGCAAAGCCTGGAGCTGCTCGCTGTTGCATGCACATGACCATGGAAGAGCCTCATGTACTGATTGCCGGTACAGACAAACTTTAGTGAGCGGCAAATTCACAAATACAGAATCTCGGTATAATGCGGACTAACTACGTATCAAGAGCTGGTATCAGCAAATGTCTCCAAGGAAGAGAAATAGGGGGCTGGGAGACACGAGAGCGAAAAATCTGCGCTTTTCTGTATGGTCTTTTCTCTTTTGGACCTTTCATTCTGTGGGCGGGGTGCGTCTATGTGTGTATGTGTCTTTGTGTACTTCTGTGTGAATTTTGAGATTTATGCTTAGGGAAGAGAGCATTTTAACACATTAATAATCTTAAAATATTAAAACTGACCTTCGAGTTCAAATAACCAGAAGCACAAAATAGAACTAATATAAGGAAAACTAAAAATAGAGACAAATGAATTCAAAAATGAAAAATTCAAAAATACTTGGGCCCTCTACGCTGTGGAAACTGTGAGACCTCTCACAGGTGGGCAGGAATGGCACAGAAAATAAATCAAAAGCAGAGTCCCATGACTGTGCTTGAGCTATCAATTCCCACCACAGGAGGGGGTCAAGGAAGTCTGACACAAAATGAAATGGGGAGACTTAAAAAAATAACTATTACTAAAAACAACTTCACATATGAGCCATTTTCCCCAGGAAATTAAAACTTATAAAACACTTAAAATGATTCTATATAAGGCCAGATGTGGTGGTGCACACCTGTAATCCCAGCACTTAGGAGGCTGAGGCAGGAGGATTGCTGTGAGTTCAAGGCCAGCCTGGGCTATTGTGCATAGTGAAACCCTGTCTCAAAAAATGAAAAACAAAAGATCCAATATAAAACAATGGTTCTCAAAAAAAGAAACAAAAAAAAAAAAAAAAACAATGGTTCTCTAAGTATGGTTCCAAAACCAGCAACGTCGACATCAACAGTGGTTTTGGGGTGGGTTTCCCCCCAGTCCCAAGAAACAGGAGCTCTGGGGAGGGCAGCCTGTACCCCAACAACCTTCCGGGTGATTCAGATGCCAGCTGAGGCTTGGAAATCACTACATAGTACTACATTGAAATGGTAGTGCATCCATTAATCAGAAACTATAAACGTGATTTAAAATCTTCTCATTGACACTGGTCATTCATTAGGAAAATGTGCTATTCTGTGCAATCATAGAATCACACAGAGTACATACTGTATGATTTGCTCAACATAAAGTAATGTGAGATAAAGCTAACCCTCACTGGAAAATAATCAGAACAATACATTCCTCAGACAGGTATTTGAGACAAACTGGTGAAAGGTCAAAGGAACTTTAATAAGTTTGAGTTACACAGATGTACACATTTCCCAGAACTCAGAGAATAATGTATTTAATATCGGTGCATTTCATTGCATCGAACGTTTACCTAAAAAATAGTTGCATACAAATACTGAGCACAAGATAGATATCTACATTTAGCAGGAAGTCTCACTTTGAAATCTCTGCCCCTCCCCCCACAAAAGAACAGATGTAGAGGAACAGGATAGACAGGATGTGCGATTCAGGGGCACAGCAAGTATGGCACTATGTTAACTGCAGAATCCAGGTGGTACCTGTATGGAGGTTCACTGGAAAACTTTTTCAGCTTGTTCTGTATGCTTAAGTATTTTTATGATAAAATGTTGGTGGAAAAAATAGGCATGGTATAGGATCAAGAGTACAATAGTACACTTAACCAGATGGATCATACCCTGTATGCGCAGTTTCAATGCCAGGGATCTAACAAAGTGGCTTAGCGGGGTAAAAAAAAGAAAGAAAATCATAGGAAAATGGGGCTTAGGTCCTGATAAAAACATAGCAGCTTTACTTGCTATATTTTATAAGCTGACGTTTCATGAAAAAGTTACAGGATCCAATGATGCAGAGCAATACACCGAGGCAGAGAGACAAAGATAGGACAGGCAGCCATCACTGCTGGAAGTAACGCTGAATTTATCCATGTGCATACCAGGGGCCTTGGTGAGTAACAAAATGTGTGTGTCTTCTTCAGGAATGGCTGATAACATCTACCAAGTGGTACCTCATGCATGTATCACAGAGCTGAGAGAAAGGAGAGGACAGTAAAGATCGACTGGTTTAGCATCTTGACTTTCCAGATGGGAACACTGGGTCCAGCAAGGGAAGAAATCTCCGGGCAACCGCTCAGTCCAGGTATCAAAACAACAAAGACAGAGCATTTGGGCTCTGGAAACACTGCTGGTCCCAGGCCTGCTGTCCCACTCCACTGCGACCTGCCGCTATCTCCAGCATCCCTGAGGAATCTCTTAATGTGGTTTTTCTAGTTATTTTGTGGATGAGGCATTTAAAAACTAAGGCCTATTCTTTATAGAACAAAATGATTCAAAAACAGAAAGTACATTTTCTTCCTAACTGCCTATGAAAAGATTATAAGCCTATTTTCTGATTTTGACATTTATTTGAAATTCAGATTCTACAGTATAACCTAACATGAGCTGTGGAGATAATTAATATAAATGTGAAAATCTTCAGGTAAAGTGAGAGAACAAAGGAAAGGGAACATTCTTAAAGTTCAAGCCACTTTCCTGAGCCACTTTATGGCATTTAATTGTCTCTTATTCTCAAGCACAAAATTCCAGCAATAAGCTGAAATTACTCTCCTCACTAAATCTCTCTTCTTACCTATTCAGAACAAAGGCACAGGGGCCTCGCTGCACAAGTGTGTGAGAAGTTCTGGGTAAACTGCTACCTAAATATGCCTGAGAGTTGATCCATCCTTGCACTTAAGATGCTTCTCTTAATTTAACTTCACCAGAAATGAGGTGACACCCCATCGAACATATTCTAGCAAGGTATGTATTATTAACTTGTTTTGTGTTACTATAACAAAACACCTGAGGCCCAGAAACTTTATAAACAAAAAAGTTTATCTGGCTCAGTTGTAGAAGTTGGAGGAACTATACCTTGTTGGTAGTGTCCCAAGATGGCATGGGGCATCACATGGCAAGAGACAGGGAGTGTGTGTGTGTGTGTGTGTGTGTATCTTCTGGTCTCTCTCTTCTTACAAAGTCACCAGTCATCAATCATGAGGGCTCCACTCTGATGCTGCTCTCTAATTGCCCACAACAGTCTTTCTGAATCCCGACTTGAGTCTTAGGTAAAGTGGGTCGACAAGCTGCTTGCTCCGAAGCTGCCACATCAAACAGTGATGAGCTGAAGCAGATGGGGACCGTGTATTCCAATGGGCTGTGTGATCCCAAAAGAAGACACAGTTGTAACCCTGCGCACAGCAGAGAAACAAAGGACACATCAGTCCACCTCACCACGCTGCAGGACACTAGTGTGTGCATTCAGTACCCGAGCTAATAAATTACTTTTTATTCTTTTAAAGGAACTTGGGAGGTAAGTTTCATTCTTAAATATTTTAAGGGGTGAAACCGATGGTACCAACTTAAGTAGAGAAGCATAAGGACACGTGGGGCAGGAAGGCCTTCCCTCAGCAGCAAGCGCCCCACCCAGGCTCTGCAACACTAGCTCCTCACAGAGCCCCACCACCCTCTGCCTGCTCACACCTCGGCAGCTGCGGGCACCAACGCTTTGCCTCTCTGGGTGACTTCTGTGTGCCTCTTATTTTTCTTTTCATTTCCACTCCCTTACTTAGGCCTGTATGTTTAAATTTTATAATAGCATTATATCCTAATACACATTGCCTTGATATGAGGTAAAAAGAAAGTAAATAGAAACGAGAATTCTACCTTCTTGTCTAAACTGGGATGGAAAAATTCAGATAAATCTGAAAACCTCATCCAAAGAGTGCTCGGTTTCAATGAGCAGGTCTGAAGAGCACACATGGAATCACAGTATAGTGGAAAGCAAGATCCAAAAGACCAACGTGATCATCTTTAAAGGGGGAGGGAAGGCCAGAGAAGGCGTACACTGAAGTTTCTAATGGTGTTGCAGGAACTTAGGACGCTCCACAGCTTTACATGCAGCTGGCGCTTGCAAGCATTAAAATGGAATGTCCTCAAACTGCCCTTCTTCCTGGGTGTGGCTGGGACTGCCACGCATCAACTGATGAGTAAACACAGCCCACTGCTCATGGTAGTGAAACACGGTAATCGGCGGTTCTGCCTGACCAAGCGGTGTTTACTTGCACACTGATTTGAATAATATGGCACATTTATGTACATGAATTTCTGAAAAGTAACTGGAAATGGAAAAATATAAGTGCTGATGCTAGCAAGAAAACCAGAAACAGGTGGACATAACTAAGGGTACAAACCTGGTGACTCACAGTCAACTGACATTTACAGGATATAAGTTGATCGCGGGCAAAGAAGAGCAGAAAAAGTAAACGTTTCTCCAATACCAAGACTATGATGTCTAAAGATTAGCTAGGTAATGAAGGGAAATGAAAGTTTAGGCAAAAAATCACTAAAATATAAAATGAAAACTAGCATTGGAACATTCCATTAACTCAAATACAGAGGAGTTTGTGAGACTACTCACTGGATATGTGGCTTACTGCAGACTCATTTATCAAGAGATAAATGTAGCTAATACCTTACAAGGAAAACAGAAAAACTCAGCATCAAAATCTACTTTATGTATTTATATTCTACCTCTTAAAAAATCACCACCAATAACTCCCTCCTAATAACAATATTGACAATTTATTTTACTGATTAGAGACTGTACTACTGCTGATAGAAGCAAACCTTGAGCTATAAAGTGACTGGTTTGTAAAAAATGCTCTACTTTCCAGTTTAACATATTTTTAATGTTTTTTTCAAAATATATGTACAATGCATAACAGTTTGACATAAAAATACACATTTGTAATTAGAAATTTTACACCTTTTTAGTTCTCAGGAACAAATATAACTTCTGTACATTAAACTTTTATCACCTTTTCAGGGATGTGTAATGAATAAAAGTGGAGGGCTATGTCTGGTGCAGAGAAAGGTCTAGAAACAAGTACTCGGCAGCAGGCATCGCTCCTACTTCTTCTGCAAGGCTAGCTCTTCTGCGTGGACTTTATGGGCTTTGTGACTCCCGCTCTGGCTACTTGGAAGCTATTTTTAATTGCTACGGTTATTGGCATAAAATTCTGGGTCCGGGAGAAAATGTGATCACATTCCACTTTTGATTACCTTTTTAACTAATGTAAATCCAAGGAAGCTAACTTTGCATCATAAACAAAAACTCCAGTGGGTGAAGAAGGAAACAAATCAAACCACAAGCAGTAGCCCCTAATGCCACCCACACTTGCCAGCTCCTAACTGCAAGACAGAAGTCAAATAAAGAGGAAGATGGAGTTTTCCTCCAAGAAAAGACACATAGAATTACTGGGATCTGCATAAAAGCCAGAGAATGACTAAGACTTATATTCATATGTAATGATTTAGTTAAATAAATACAATCAGTATTGTCATATACTCACAATAAGGATTACAAATAAAAGGTAAAAACAAACTTTTATCGCCCTCTTCTTTCTTTGTCTGGGGAACTGGACATGGGTGTTTCTGATGTACCTTTCTACTGATCCACTAAAGCCTTATTGCTGGTCATTTACATGGTCACACAAATTGCCATAATATTTTTCATCTTTAAAAAATTCCTCTAGATTCACCTCATCCTCAGCTACTGCCCTAACACTGCATTCTCTACCCTTTGCCACAGATCTCCCCCAAGCAGTCCACATTGATGTCTCCAATTCTGTGCTCGCTCAGGCTCATTCCAGTGAGACATTTTGTTCCCCCATCACAAGAAGAAAACAGCTCCTGTGTAGATCACCAACCACCTCCACCTCTGGACTCCCAATGGTAGCTGGTGTTCATCTTCCTTGAGCTAGCAGCATCTCTAGTTGGTATCTAAGACTCACTTCCAAGCCTCACACACCCACATTAAGCTCTTGGTGCTGCACGGCCTCTCCCAGCTTGGTCCTCCCCATCTTACTCTTCAAGTCAGAAACCCGGGAACCATTGGTTCCTCTTCTGCTCAAACTCTCCATTATAAGCAAATTTTATCAAAACACATCCTGATTCCCACCTCTTTATCTTTACTGCAGCTACCCTCATCTAAAACATCACTATCTCTCACCTCTCTGTTTCCATTCTTACACCTCTCCTTACTTCTCTTACACACTCCACTTTGTGTAGTTTCAAGTGTGACCCTTTAAACAACTATTAAATATCTTCAACCCCCAATGATTTCCCTAATGCACAGCAGAGGCAGAATTATACACAAATCCCCAGTGAACCACATCCCTAAATAATCCCCGCCCTTAGGTGTGAATATGATAGCGACAGTTCCTGAGATTATGTCACATTGCACGCCAGAGGTGAAAGATAAGTGCAATTAAGATCACTAATCATTTGACTATGAATAGATTAAAAAGAAGATTATCCTGAATGGGTCTGATTCAATTTTATTCTCTAGGCCTAGAAACTGAATGAACAATGATTCTGCTGGTGGCCTTGAAAAAGAAAAAGCTATGATGCAAAGAGGGCCCATGTGGCAAGAGACCATGAGAATCCTCCAGGAGCTGAAAGCCACCATCCTGTAATTTCAAAGAATTAAATTCTGCCAACAGTCATGAGAGTTTGAAGGATTATGAGTTCCACATACAACACAGCCCAATTCACACCCCGATTTCAGCCTTGTAAGACCCTGAAGAGAAAACTCCTAGAAGCTGTGGCTGGACACCTACACAGACTGTAAGGCAACCAATGGGTGCTGTGATAAGCTTCGAAATTTGTGTTAATCACTGCATGCTGGCAGGACACTGAGTCAATACCATTGAGCAAATGGTTTCACATTCACTTTAGATGCTTTGGATAATAGAAGCTCCAAGTATGAAGGTTCCCAAACACGAGTGAAATTCCTGATTGTCCAACTATAGGTTACTTCATCTCCGATTCATAAGCCTTTGTATGCCAAAAAATAAAGCATGATCATTTCAATAAAACAGTACATGGTAGTGAAAACTCGAGAAAAGAAAAGGACAACTAGGGGCTCTTTTATTTTTCTCCTCTGTCATAGTCTCAGTATATTTTAAAAGGTATACTCTAAATAAATGACTGCATTATAAATGCCACAATATCATGTATTTTAAAGAGGAAAAAAATCACTATTGAGAATTTTGTCAGTCTGCAGATGTGATGTGATAAGGGAAGAAAGTTTCCTTGATGTATTTTTAGAGTTTTTAAAATTAATGTGCTTTTGTTCAAATGACTCTTTCACCTGGAGTACTTAAAATGCAAAACTGGATCAAGGTCACGTATAAGAAGACAGTAAGAAAAGTCCACAAGAAAAAGACAAATGAATTTGGATGTCACTGTGGAAGATGCTCAAGACAGGAATATGAAAAGAAACAGTGACAACAACACCATAGTCCCTTTCAGCTGTGGGAACACCACTCCAGCAGACAGCCAAACTCTCCCCACTCTCTTCCAGGAAAAGCTTCTTGCAGCTCCCCTCAAAACAGCTTCTTTCACAGGATGAAAATCTCTCCCCGGGGCAACATAGCAGGCAAATGAAAGGGAAGCAATATGCACAGATGAAAGCGAGATGACAAAAATATTTCTTCCTCCATTTTGTGTCCTCTTTTCCCTCTCAACTGCCCACCCCACGCCCCAGCAGGCAGCTCCTTTCCCTGAATGCCCACTGAATGTACAGTCACAGCATCACCCAGACAGGAAGGGGGGACAAGGGCTGAGCCTTGACTTTACACAACAGGGAGTGCCCAGGCAGTGGCCCTTGCCCGTGCCCTTGGCCCAGGAGTTGCTACTGAATGAACAGGAGGTCTGATGTAGCCATTTCCTGTCCACGTCCATCTTTCTTGTAAGGGTATGACAGTGTTAACACTCTAACAGTCCCTGACAATGGAAGAAAGTGGGCTAAAAAAAATGGTAAAGACAGAACATTGTGACTTTGCATTTTAAGGAAAATGGTTTCAAACTAAATAGGTTAACTTATTTTCATGAAAATCATGAGGATGACAGGAAAAGGAATAAAAGAAAAGAAAGGCATGGGTTATAGACAAATAGAGCTGATCAAGGATTCTAAGACCTTAGGAATAAAAACATAGTAGGATTAATCTTTCCCCAGGCGCAGACCTTAGGATTTTCTGCTAGAACTAATGAAAAATAATCTATTTCTCTCATCCTTCTGGAACACATGCTCATGTCCTAAGTCTGCTTCCTGGACACCTAGGGTATTTTACAGAAGGCCATGAGAAAAAACAACTCCTAGGGTTGTTTCCAAGATTTGGCTATTACAAATTGCACTGCTATAAACATGGGTGCACATATATCACTGTGGTATGATTTCACTTCTTCTGGGAATATGCCCAGAAGCGGGATAGCTGGGTTAAATGGGACTTCCAAATCTAGCTTTTTGAGAAACCTCCAGACTGATTTCCACAGTGGCTGCACCAGTCTACACTCCCACCAACAGTGGAGAAGGGTTCCTTTTTCCCCACAGCCTCTCCAACATTTGTTGTTGGTGGTTTTCTTGATCCTGGCCATTCTTTCTGGAGTAAGATGAAATCTCAGAGTTGTTTTAATCTGAATTTCTCTAACGACCAATGATGCTGAACATTTTTTCATGTATTTATTTGCCATTGACTCATATTTTTAAATATATATCCACATATATAATTTCATAAAGCAATAAACTTGTACAAGTAGGTAAGAAAGAACGTTGAGAAATTATTAGTCAATTTCAGTGAAAAATGAAGTGATCTTTATGTTATATGTCAAAACAGATTGCAACGAATTTAAATTTAAAAAACAAAACAAAACATATTGGTAATTTTTTAACTGATTCTGGGTTTGGAATGACCATTCCAGAAAAGAAATAGTAAACAGTAAATGAGATCAAATGAAAGAAGCATAAATTTGACTATAGGAAAGTTTTAAAACTTTGCCATCTATAAACATCAAAAATGTATAAAAGGTATAAAAGAAATTGGGGGAAGTGTCTGTAGTGAGTACTCAGCCACAATTTACTGAGCTCTGCAACAGAACATAAGCCCGGATGGCTTCTTGCACATCTCATACCACAGAAAGGTCTCTGCTTCATCTTCAATACAGAGCTGGTAAACACACACATTGCATTTCAAAAACAAATCTAGGTTTTTGAAACTAGGTTTATTTTCCCAGTGATTCATGAGATCCTACATATATGTGAATTATATCTTTGTTTTAGAAACACTTTGAAAGAAATTCCAGTTACGCTGGCATGAAAGACCCAATGCCCAAGTGATCATACTGCCACCTCTTTGTTCCTGCAGATAAAAGGCCCATCTTCTTTTATAACTCTAAATTGATAATTTAGAACTAAGATTATTGCCTACTCTCCAGATGTTTTTACCTAAAAGCAATCTTACTTTTTAGTTTTAATCCCAAAGGAGTTAATATCCAGTAAATAAAAATAAGATGCGAAAAAAAAAAAGTTGAAAATTAATGGTTCCACTACATGTGTACCTCTGCAATTTTTCACATGAAGTCTTACCAGAGCTCTGGGCAGAAGAAATAGGTCCACAGCTCCTCCAAGTCTGCACTAGAAAAACCGGACGTGGTAGTGCTCATCTGTAATCCTAGCACTCATTAAGCTGAGGCAAGAGAACTGCCTTGAGTTCAAGGTCAGCGTGGATTACATAGTGAGTTGAAGGCCTGTTGAATTACATAGTGAGACCCTTTCTCAAAAAAAACTAAAAAAAAAAAAAAAAAAAAAAAAAAAAAAAAAAAAAAAAAAAAAAAAAAGACAAGCACCAAGCAAGCAAGGCCAGCACCTCTGAGGTCATCATCCCCAGCAACAAAATCTCTTCCTCTTCCTCCTCTCTTCTCTCTAAAAGGCAAAACATATGCCCAAGAAATATAAAAAGAAAGATAAACTTGAGTCACTTGTAGGAAAATGGATGCCCCTTGAGACCATAATGTTAAGTGAAAATAAATCAGACACAAAAGCTTAAATATCACATGATTTCTCTTATATGAGAAACTCAAAATAAAAATAAACAGCAAAATAAAAGATAAATAATGAGTAGACAGATATTTTTCAAATAGGAAGGTGATCAAGAAATAGAGGTAGAGGAAAGACAATGGAATGGTAGAGGAAAAGATAAAAAAAGGAATTAAAATGTGTTATACACATGAACTCCATACAAGTAATGAAAACACTGCATATTGCAAACATGTATTAATAAATAAAGAAGAGTGAAAAGCATAGGTATCTGCTATCTGCTACATTTATTGTGTATGTAA